>JAQFXL010000533.1:0-19687 GCA_034693445.1 Edwardzetes edwardsi
TCTGTTTTGATATGACTACTCTGTTACACAAAAAAACAGTCATTTCCTGATTTCAGTATTGTATCGATTGTATAATCGATTAAAAGGTGTCCAATAAGTGATTCAAAGCGTTAAAAATAGTCTCAAAGCGGAGATAAGTTTATTGTAATGAAATTTTTAAGATTAATAGAAAAAACAGACAGTGATGTGAAGGCATCTCCAGAACTGACTTCTCGTAACTTTTTCCGTACATTTTTTATTATTGTGTGTCCACTCTTTTCCGCAACTCTTGAGCTGATATTTGGCCAGATTCAAATGAATTTTTTGAGCATTTTGAAAGAACAGAGTACTTCATGTTATCAGTTTTGCATTTACCACAAAAAATTTTAATGGACCGGCAATGAGGACAG
Organism: Edwardzetes edwardsi; assembly: GCA_034693445.1. NCBI lineage: Eukaryota > Metazoa > Arthropoda > Arachnida > Sarcoptiformes > Ceratozetidae > Edwardzetes > Edwardzetes edwardsi. Next base: position 390 of record JAQFXL010000533.1, read on the forward strand.
GCGGGAGTACTAAAACGCTTTTCAATATATTCGATTTCATTTATTTTCAGCCAATTAATGACATCTTTTCGACGGCTAATCGGAACCATATCTGACCAAAACACTGTTTTTATAATATTTTTCTATAAACGGGATCAGACTCTTCTTTATCCACTCTTCCAAATACTCTTCTCTATTAGGTGTTCCAATTTTAACAAAAGATTAATATTGTTTACTTCTTTTACTTCTTTGATTCTCCATTTGATTTGAAATGAAACTCAAAAAATTCAAATAAATATAAACCTAAAGAGTATTTTACAACTTTTTGATCATTAAGTTAAGTAAATAATGTTTTGTTTGAATTTGCATAAAAAATTTTCTGAGTATTTGTCTATAATATAAGTTGTTTTCAGAACAAAATTGGGAAAAATATGCGAATTCAAGCAAAAGCAGTGTTTTTATTCATAAAAACATCTCCGATCACAACAGAACTAAAGCGTAAATTCTGTTGTATCTGGTGTTGGGTTTTGGCTCAAATGCAAAATATATACAATCAACTCATGCTTTAAATCACAAAAATACTCTTATTTTAAAGTGTTATATAAGCATTCCTTTTGGCACAGACTGTTCTTTGTATAAATACTGTGAATTAAGGATGGCCAAGGTTTCGGTCCCTAACACATTTGGATTTCAAATAATAAAATGTGGTTTTCTTTATGAATGATTGTTCATTACAAAAATGATCTCTCTCTCTCTCTCTCTCTCTCTCTCTCTCTCTCTCTCTCTCTCTCTCTCTCTCTCTCTCTTCCTCTCTTCCCTCTCTCCCCCCAATTGTTTGATGATTTCAACCTTTATTTGGCACTCAATGTATCGAACAATTAATAAATAGTCGAATGAATTGTAAATAAAATGTATTTTCATTTCATTTATTCAATTATTGCTAAATATTTAAACAAAAGACTTTTTGAATGAAACATTTGCTATGAAAATGTTTTTTTAATCAAAAGTAGTTTCCAAACACTCAGATGTCGACTGTTTTTCTCGAAACGTATTTCACAAGATTTTGATTAAAGTGAAAGATATTTATTGTTTTGTGATTTGACTTCTATTAAGCACAGCCTTAGAGTAGATTTTAACCAAAAGTGATACGAAATAAAGCGCTTTTCAGAGATGACATTTTGACAAATGATTGTATCTGACATTCGTTATGGCCTGCAGGTCATCCCTGTCCGCTCACTTTACTTAGCTCTCGACATTTGTAAGCATTGAGGCGAACATAAAATGACATTCAGAGATAAAAACGGGTCCTTTAAAACCTCACAAATGATTGTTTCATTTGATGATAATCTCCATTCGCTGAAAACATATTTGATATCAGACACAATGAGAGCATTACTCAAAATACTTGTGATAATCATTTGTAACATTTCCCAAATTCATACATTTCTTAAATTTTTTCTTACCTTTTCTTAGAACTTTGAAGAACTCATTTTTAAAAACTCAAAATAGAGTGAAAAAGATGTCATTAAAACATTCAACAAATGTGTGAAAAATGCGTGAATTTCGTTGAATTCAAAACAAAGACATTTCAAGAGAAGACTCGAATGATTCAAATGTAAGTGAAATAAAGATAAATAGGTTTACATATATTATGTAGTAATACAATGATAAATGACATGGAAAGTGGTGCTTAATTATGATCCCTTGCGATTATTCAGACCTCATGCAAACGACTTGGAGCCAAATATTTGAGTTATGCATTCTCACCAAACTTATGTATAAGTGCTATACATTTCCTTAAATAAATTGTTGGTCTGTATTAAGATTTTCATGTTATTCACAGCCAAATAAACTTAGAATTTCTCTAAAATTCCTGCAATTCATTTGGTTTTTGTTTAAGATCTCTAAGATCGATGACAAACACGAGAATTTCGCAAACATTAATCTCAAGAGAATTATGAAGTGATATTAACATATATTTCAAAGTTACATTCATTTCCACAGATTTGCACAAAAACTAAAAATAAATGAATTCTTATGTGAATTATGTTTAAACCGACGAAAATATATCAATTTCTTCTGAAAATCTTCTGAAGGACTCAGTTATAATTAGCTGAAAGGGAAGGTAGACAGTGCTGACAGTACTCTCAAAGCTCACAACTTTCGTCAATCATGTTGTGCTGTGAAGTGTCATTTCAGGCGCTATCGAGTGTTTCAAATGAAAAATGAGTTTTTAATCATTGATTTTTCGTTAAGTTTTATTAGGAAACTAGTGTTTGAATTTTAAAAATTTAATTATCTTAAAATGATCAAGTTGTTCTTTAATCAAATATAATTTGGAAATTTTATTAACATTTTGTTTTTATTTTATTTTCATTTAATCTCAATAAAAGAGATGTGAAGTAATGAAAATAATTTTAAAATTGATAATAATTTGATTTTAAATTAAATTAAATTTAGTGCTATTATATAGTTTTTGTGAAGAAGTTGAAGTCTTAATGATAGCCTTAAATCACAATAAGTAGCTCTGAATTTTGATCCTCTTTTCTGATTCTTAATATCAATGAAAATCAAAGTGATTTTCAAAACGATTCAAGTCTTTAAGTTTAATAACAATCTACTTTTCATCTATAAGATTAACTTAAATCGAGTCAACTGTTATTTGTGTGCTCATAAATTATCTTTGTTAATCTATCAGTTTCTTTCAAAGAAATTTCAATCTTGGTATACTTTAGAGAGAGATCTTTTTCCATTATTCTGTTTGTATGCAATCAGGTTTCTAGAAGAGCTCAGCGAAGTTGTCAGAACACTGGTTTATACTGGTTCATAATGATATAAGGTCAAATGACAAACGGATATGAGAGTAGGATAAACTTGCAGGATTTCGCAATAATAACACATTTAACTTCATTTAATGGTTGATTCAATTTTGTTGTTTTTCAACTGACAATACAAAATAAGAAAAAAACGGAAATATAAGATAAGAAAACTGTAAAATAAGTATTAAAGTAATTTTTGGCGTCAAATAAAACTCCTTTTCATTTTGAATGTGAAGCGAAATACAGTAAAACTCTTATTCTTTTGGAGTAATCTTTAAGTTTATTTCATTTATTATTATTTTATTATTCGAGAAAAGGCTATAAAACGTTAGTCTCAGGAATCAAATCAGACGTGATATCAATAAATAAAACACACAATAAATTTCGTAACATTTCTGACGAAAAAATCAATCCAATCATAAAATCTATTTGTCTGAAAAGTTATGTAACTTATCGAGCAAATCATAATGAATGTCACATTCAATTGGCATAAGAAGAAAAACTAATTTTTCATCATGCATCACTTAAAATATAATGAAATCGTAAATCTTGATCATTTCATTATAATTTGAGCTAGCCTTGATGAAATTCTTTGGTGATGAATATTAAATTTGATCATTCGTTAGACTAACAGATAAAAATGGGTATCCATTTATGGGCTCAGTTTCTATGACCTCAAACTTGTATCAAACTAATGAATGCGGCGAACAATAAATAAATAAAGGGATTAACTCTTATTGTGTTGAATCGAATGAAAGCGAATTGCAAGCAATGCGGAGAATATTCATTATTAGATTCATTGGTCTGTCGTTAGCCATAAATTTTTGGCCTCACTTACTATTGGCTCAAATGATGCCTAAATTGGCTAAAATGTTGAAAAATTATCTTCTTTATGCGTTCAATGAACTGAAAAAATACATAATTGAGATCAGGTTTCGTCCAGAATCTGATGACACCTGTTTACCAACTCTTACTGTGCTGTCCATTACATTGTCACGGCATAAGGTCTTTGTCCTGAAACCTATCGATTATAAAAATGGCAAACTATAAATGTTTATCACAAATAAAAAACAATGAGTTGTTAACTAAAAATTTTCATTAAAGTCATGTATGAGTAAGGCATAATTTGGACCATCACATAATTATCTCAGTTTCAATTATCTCCAAAGACATTTAAAATAAATAATAACTCGTTTAATTGGATAATGTTGTGATCATTAGGGATATCAATATAATGTCAATTTTATACAAAAATGGCTCACTTTTTAGAAAACGTAAAAATCGATTCTTGAATAAAATAGTTTTTACAGATTTTGATTTCACTAAAAGTTTCTATAATTTAATTAACGAATTGATTATTTAATTTTAGGCATTTGATCGATGAAACTTTGCAATTGAAGTCAATGATTTTCATTTAGATTTCAACTTGGAATCAACAACAAGGTAAAGATAATTTACCTATTTTAATTATTATAGCTGAAGACTTTCTAATTCATCTTGGATAAGTTTAAGCACAATTTTTGAGAAGGCGATTTGAAAAAAGACAATTTTAATATCCATTGAATATTAAATTTGAAATATTACTAAAATCCGATTCTCTGAATACTTTTTCAATGAAATTATTGAAGTGAATTGAATTTTATGAAAATATTTGCGAATATTCCCTTATATTTGCATTAAATCTCATTTTGAAAGTAAACTGTTTTGAAGACTTGGAATATAAGCAACGAAATCATTTATCAAAGAAAGAACTAAAAAATGTTTATAAAATTGAGTTTTTCTGAAGGCATTTGAAAGAAGGCCTCAGAATATAAGCGAATCATTTCTAAGTGAATGAGTTTATGGATTATTAACTTTTCATTAATTCGACTCTTTTTTGTTGAGAACAGCGTTGCCTCAAATCATTTATAAAATTATATTCAAATTTATTCAAAATTATTTTAGTATTCACTTGAAGTCAAACTAAATTTAGTTGTCGTCTGAATAAATAAAATAATGATTTCTTTTGAATTCTTTTGCAAATCAGTGCAATATTATTGTGTTTAATAAGAATATCATATTAAGAGGGAAACTCTTTTGACTAAAAGCCATACAAAAAATCAAATACAAGAGAATATTAATAAAAAGCAGAAAAGCAATTGATTTTTGGCCACCAATTGTTTAGTTGCTTTTGAAATTCTTAAGGGATGAATGAGTTTTAGTGAGCACTTCGGCCAATGCAATGGTCCAACACATCGACAATGGCTTCGACTGCCAATACTTTAGTCTTTGATCTCCAGGGAAATCAATCAACGATTCGATTCTCTCTTATATTCATTTCTCCTTCTTTTTGGATATTCTCTCCGCTCTTTCCTCAAAGCGATTGCCAGAGGATTCTCATGAAAACTCAAGAAAAATACGCAGACCCCCTTCTCTTTTCAATTAGTTGGATATCCTTGATGAATTACTTAAAGATAAAGTATCAATACAGCTTTATCTTGGGAAATGATTAGTTCATTTTACTTTTTGATTGCTCAATTGTCAAACTTTGAGAATATTTATTTCTCAATAATTGACTCAAATGGGTTTTTCCAGGTTTGTTCGATGGCTAAATGAAAAGTAAATACCTTGGCCACTCCGTTAGTTTTATAGTAAAATAATTTGTTGAACTCACTCTTTGATATCGCATAATAGGCCAATGGACTACATTTCTAGGGGGGGGGGTAGGGTAAAAAACATGACAACAAAACTAGCTACTTCCGGTTAAATACAGTCTAAACACCGTTGAATTTGGCCTAATTTAGTTTGAATTGCTGTCAAAAGTGTCAAATAAATGACCCTGTTAGAATTTTTTTTAAATCTTAGGGTCTACTTTGACTACGCTCTCAATTCTACACCCCTGAAAAGGTCAGAATATTTTATTACATAAATAAACGGATGGCAGTGTTGGCCACACCCTTGAGTCAGATATAAAATCCTAGTTTCAATTTCTATCAGTGTATAGACTGAGTTATCGGAGCTTACAATAAAATCGGTTTAGATTTGATATTTTGTGTACAAAAATCGGAGCAAAACTAACATTTATTTCGATTTAAAAAAAATTGAAGTCATTTCGCGAAAGGTTTTATCCATTTTTTTCGTTCCAAAATCGTTGGATTCAGAAATTGAATCCAATATTTCTTTACTGAAGATTAGAGAAAGAGATCACAATAATGGTAGCCATCAAAGCCATCAAATCAAAAAAACCACACAAAATATTGGACCGCATTCCTTGAAATGACAGTTCAGATGGCACTCAATACTAATATTCCTAACTTTGCGATGAATAGAGGATTGAATTTTATTTTTACTTATTTTGGTTTTGACTCCAATTTTTAGAACACTATTCGATTTAAACAAAATTTTTCGATTCAATTGTTTGCAATTCTGTTATCGCTTGGAGTTTGTGTTTAAACAAAAGCAATAACACCGTAATAAATACCATTTTGATCACAACACAGGGATTTTCGCCATAAATATGGAAATTGAATGGCAATAATAGACAAAAGAATATTCACGTAAATAGATTTGTGATACCATTGCTTAGTAGACATTTCCAAAAATCAATATTCTCATTGGCTCTTGCTGAACTTCATATTCTATTTAAGGAGAATTAACAGATATTCTAAAAGATGAGATGAATTATTCAGAGTATTGATGTAATAAAACAATGGTTCTTGTAAATTAGTTAATAGATTTGATGATAATTTAATAATGACTTGCATTACATTTTGCTTCGATGCTTGAGTCCAGTGTAGATTAAGCTCAGAATAGAATGAGACAGTCTTCTGGTGAGAGAATATAAATGATTAGACACTTCTTTTTAATATCTGACAACTTATTAACTAATGGTTACAACAGATGTCAAGTCGTGTAATGAAAGTGTATTTCAGATTAGAGTTGGAGTCAAATCGATTCCCATAATAATTAAATGAAAAGCGATCCGTAATTTGCGGCTCATTAGTCAAAACACTCACAAATTTCTCAATGAGTTACTTAGTGACCAATGAATTTGCTTTTCACAAGTGATTAATAAAGAGATATGAATATAAATGGGCCAAAAATTAGTGAACAAATGCTAATAAATCTTATACTTATGGCAACATTTGACAACTTGTTGGCACACAATTCAACATTTAGACCATTGACTCGAAACGGTATTCATTTTTTGTTGAAATTCTCTTCAATTCTGTTCACAATTCAGTGATTTATTATCATTTACAGTATATTTCATGGGTTTCTAAATAAAAATTGTTTCGCTGTTATGAATAGTTTCATGTGTTTTGATAAAGAGATTATTATTCGGATGAATCTTTAATAACTTTTTTTGCCATTTAATTCTTGAACATAACAGTGGGAAGTCTGACCATTATTTTGTGATATATTACTTCCCGAATGGTATATCACAAACGTTAGAGTAAAATATCCACTCATATCCGTTCGAACCGTGCAATTAGAAAATGGATAACTTTTGTATGACAACAGTCACCAGCAGTGGGCCAGCAGTGGGCCTATTGTTTTGTTTCTAATGTAATATAATGTTGAGCTCTCAAGCGATGATAAATCTGTTGGACCTTAGCTTCAGAGCCGAAGGCCAGAGTTGCACAGCCAGTCGAACAACTATAGGTTGTATGCATACTTGACAACCATAGTGAAAATTTTTGGATAATATTGCATAAGTTATCTGAATAATTGATTGCGTGAAAGAATAGAGTTGAGGCGATAAATGTGAACAATGCACAGAATATGCTGAGAAATGTTTCGCTTAAAAATGGCTTTTCGTCGGCTTTGCATATAATCGCTGTTGGATTCACTTATTGTTATAATTACTTTAAACTTATTATAACATTATATAAGGTTTTAATATCGAAGTAATTAATATATCGCTAAAAAATGGATGAAACAAATAAGTAATGCATAAACTTTTATACACTCAATGGTTTAATATAATAATAATGAAGCAGATCGAGAGACAGACCATTTTTATAACTCATTGCAGAGCAAACGCCCAAATTTAATGCATTATATTTTATTTGGGTGGAGTAGTATTAGGCTATAGTCAGAGGTATTGTGCGGATCGACATAAATATGCAAACATCAAGTGCCAAAAGGGACACACAATGATGTATCGCAATGTCGAATGAATCGCTTTTGATGACTGTTCATGTGATGCCCAAACACTGAGCACTGCAATCGACTAATCCATAAAAAAATTTTCTCCTGAATTAAGTTTCAAAGTGTTTTGCGTTTAGGGCTCAAGAGTTCAATACTTTATACAATTATATCCAACTGTTTGCTCATCTCCTCTAAAACTAAATCTTCTGTTCCTCAGCTGTACAGACAGTTAGTTAAACAGTGAGTTTCAAGTATAGACTCTCTCTAATGTCACAAACAAAAGTCGGTCCGAGAGCTGGCGGTGCGCAAAATGTCCTGATCTTTGCAGAGACGATAAGCCAATATGAATGCGATGGACTCTCCTAACGGAGAAATAGCCGTGAAATTGATGCTCATTCACCCGATTCGGACTCAAATGCCAGCCATAGCTCACAAATTGTGAGACTAATAGAGGCCAACATTGCGGCAAAGGTTTGCAAACTTATTCTTCATATATCCATTGAACAGATAAAAACTTCGAACAAATAGACCTAATTTATTGATAATATAAATCATATCTAATTTTATGATCAAATAAATGATTGAGAATAAGTTATTTTCAATGACTCCACCATTAGTTCAATTGCTCGACAATTTTGAAGACAAAGTTAAAGTGATATCAATTTTGTCATATTCTCTGTTGTCTGCGAAGACAATAAAATGTTTGACGACATTTACATCTGACCTCTTCTATCATCCATTGTTCATATAAGTGGTAAAACAAAAAGTAATATATTTTAGTAATTGATTAAATTCTTGAGCCCAACCAGATTTAGAGCGCCTGTAAAGCTGTCACTGAAAACAAACATAAAAAGCATATAACATATTATGTGCCCTAAACTTGAGCTCCAAATCTAAACATCTTTAACATCTTTATTAATGACTATAAGTATGAGTCCGAGTGCTTAATGTGTTTGCAAATTAACATTAAATTTGTATTTTTCATTCACTCATATGTTATGAAATTTATTATTAGACAACACAACAGATTAGAATCCATGTTCTCTCAGTAGTGATGATGTGCTTCACTGCTGTAGTGCTGTGCGGCCACACTCTCATCAAGTCATCGCTTAGCAGAAAAAAGTATCCATTAATTAAAAACGAGCTTTGATTGTGTTTGCAATGATGAATAAGCTCTTTATTAATATTGTCATTCATTTATCAAAACCAATACATTCCTCACTTCTCGAGTGTTATTGGTATTTGTCTTTTGCTTCGATTGCATCAAAACCTAACTAATAATAATTATCGCGAATTCCCCTTTCAATGTCTTATATTCACTTTAAATTGAGAGCAAATCACAAACAAATATCATTTGAAACATTGATACTCTGATTTTTCTAATACATTGAAACTACTATAATTGGAATTGCATATTAAAACGAGCACTCATTTGAATCTTGATAAATATTTATCTAATCTGAATCAATAGTTGATTAATTACATAATTTTTCTCATTATTATCGAATGGAAACTCAAATGAAGGTTAAAAGAAAAGTCAAACGATTTGATAGCGTTTTCATCATTCACTTGAGATTCAAAATATCTGTTTGTCTTTAGTTTTGATCGATTAGTGTTTGCTTTTGTTCTGTCGGTTAGATTAGAGAGTCATTCAATTTCAACCAAAATATCGATTACTTTTAACTGATTTTAATATAAATTAAATATTTCATAAAAATAAATTGCAATCAAAATCAGTTTTGGCTCTATTTTTATGTTACAATACTTTATATAATGTCTGGAATCGACTTTTTTTATCGTCAGATAAATTGACTTCAGATCCATAAATGGACTAAAAAGGCATTAGAAGTCCGGATCGAAAGCATTATTTTCAACTTTGTGTATCTAAATTAGCAGACAATTAACTATTGATTAGTAGACGACTATTGATTGCACAAAACCTAACATTAATTTTCTCTTGTTTTTCCTTAAAAGCAATATTTCAGATCTTTGCTGATATATTCAAACTTTTTTCTTATGGCAAAAAATGACTTAAATTCACAAAATTAAAACTTTTCGTTTAAATATAAGTTTAAGCATTTGTTGCGAAACTTATGCAATAATTGTAATCTAATGGCAATCCATCACATGTTTTATATAGAAGTGGAACTCATATTTTGACTCCAAGTGTTTGACTTTGAATTAAATTTGAAGACATGATTAAATTGATTTGGTTTTGAGTAAACTATAGTCTAATCAATCATTAATATAATAGTGCGATACGGGTTGAGCACAGAATTGGTGCAAATGTGCATAAATGTGATTAACACATGATGTGGAGGCCCTCATAAGTACATATTGGGTGACACATCAATCAAATCGATTCCGATGAATAACCCGTATAGTCTTTGGCAGTATCTTAAAAATTGTTGACTCGATCGCCACTTTGATGGCAACCCATAAATGCTATAATCTATTTAATGCATATAAATGTATATATCATTGCGTTAATCAATCAAACATTAGGAGCGAAGTTAATCTGATGATGTGCTCCACAACTATCAGGCAATTCAAACAAACCATTGGAAGTGATGCGCACCACTTCTTATGGCAATCGGTCTAAACTTAAGGTAAACACTGGAGAAAATGGACTAAACATGTTTTACACGGTAACAAAATGCTTTTGTGGGCGTTTTGTTTTACATATTGCACTCAATAAATGTAATCATAATCGGATATACAGCTCTTTGCCAGCACTGGCAGAGCACACGTCCCCTCCATTTGTTTTCCAAATCCATTGAAGCAAACATTCATTAATAGACAAAAGTTGATGCAATCGGTCTGAACCAGATTTTGCCTGGATTTTAATCATCTCTATTTTGCATGAGAGAAACAAGGTCTACTCCATTATAAAATTAATGATCTTGGTCATCGCTATTTCTCTATCAAATCAATTGACTTTTGCATAAGTTTTAGTGTTATAATCAAATATGGATTAAAAGAGTGGTCCAAAGTTTACATTATTGAAGGCATATCTACTCATTTATGGTTCACTCTCTATTCACCAAATATCACTTCGCCGAATCCCTAATAGCCGAATACTAATATTGTCGAAAATTAATTAAAGATTGAGTTAAAAGTATTTAGAGATTTAGTTTTTAGTTTTGAATTATTACAAGTTTCGTTAAAATAGCGTCATTTAATTGATGAAGACTTTTGTGATCCAATAAATTGAATTCAATATTTCTTTAGATTATAAGCTTATTTATATGATATTTTAATGCACAAATTGAAGTGGACAAATTTCTACTTTTCTCGGAGAAGATCTTTTTATACTGAATATCAAAACTTGTGATACTTACTGTATGTTTTCATATTCATTTTTGGGCAAAATGACACCTCAATTCTCTTCGGCAAATTGAGTCAAATTCCTTCGCCCAGGTGGGATATCAAAAATTTTCGTCAAAGTGGTACATAACCTTTTGGCGATGTGAAATTCGGCATTTCGAGATTCGGCGAAAGATGGGATACCTTTATTTAGACTATACTATCCTCTGATGATTAATAATTCAGAGAGTGTTGCCTCAATCAGTCGGGATTTTCAACTCTGGGGACAATTTCTATTGAATGTGACAACCATTCGGAGGTTTCTCTAATTATTATATTCAACAAATGAAAACTTATCACTTCATACATATTTATATCAAATGAGATAAAAATGGGAAAAGAGGGGAAGAGAGAGAGAGAGAGAGAGAGAGAGAGAGAGAGAGAGAGAGAGAGAGAGAGAGACCGTATGACGATTGCTAATCAATGCGTAATTAAGGCCGAGTATAGTTGAGTGTATGGCCAGAAGCTGATAATATTTCATTTGATTAGTGGTATGACTGAAATAACGATCAATGATAGCACCAGAACTTAGAGACCTTTATTTGGAACTCTAAGCAAACATTTGAGTCAAGTGTTGGCAACGATTCAAACAATTCTATGAGAACTCAAATTCAATGAATTTCTTTATTATTGAGTTTTGTTTTACAATTAAATTGAAGCAAAAGGACTGAAAGGACTCCACCCTTACATTCAAATCGCTTTACAGCTGAAAATGGATTAATTATTCGATTGAAAAGTTTTTGATTCTCTTCGAAATAGTATGGCATTCATATTACATAATTCAGTTTGAAAGGAGATTTTTTCAATTCAATTATGATCCTTGATCAGATTTAACAGTTTTTACAAAACGATGAATTTTGAATTCTTTTTTAGATTGAGTACTGAATTCTTTTCTTTATGATTATTATCTTCATTGGCTTTCAATGAATAATCTGTTGTTAAATATATTGTGTTTTAATTTAATATTCATAAAATGTATTCAATGAGTGAATATAAATATAAAATCTAAAGATTGAAAACATTGGTTAACATCTGCTCTTATTTAACACATTTATCCTTCATTTGAAATGATGGCAAAGAATAAAAATAAGAAAAGATTGAAAGAAAAAAGATTTCGATTCAAAATTGAAATCTCGTCACGTAATTCATTCGTAACTAAAATAAGTCACGAATTGCTTTCTCATTATTGAAATATTATAAGGAACAGTCTAGAATTCAGGCAAACTTATAAACAGTTACTCAGAATAGAAATGAGTTTGCTAACCAAGCTCTCTCTCTCTCTCGTTCTCTCTTTCTCTTTCTCTCTCTCTCTCGTTCTCTCTCTCTCTCTCTCTCGTTCTCTCTCTCTCTCTCGTTCTCTCTCTCTCGTTCTCTCTCTCTCGTTCTCTCTCTCTCGTTCTCTCTCTCTCGTTCTCTCTCTTTCTCTCATGACTTTCCATTATATGATCGATAGTCAGCACTTAAACCATTAAAACTGATTTTTTTGGCGCAATCAGTAACTGTTGTCTCAATGAGTTTGATTTGAAGAGCAAAAAATGTTTGCAATTCAAGTCGTGGGCAAAATCTTAATCGCAGTTAAATTTTCTTTGAGTATTAAACGTATCCAACAAAACAAATATTTAATTTATTTGAATTCATGAGAACTGAGTGCTATTTGTTTTGTTTTTTGGTTTCCCATTGTTTTCGAGCATTAATTAGAACTCATGATTAAGTGATTAAATGATTAATAAATATATTTTTGAGTTGTACTAGAATAAAGTCATAACAACTTCTGTTCAATACATCATTTTGTTTCCAATTATGAATCATCTTTTCAGACATTTCTGTCGAGACTTTGGTTTGAGCATGGACAACAGATGTTTAGTTTACAGTTGTAATCTCGCTTTTATAAGATACCAAGGATTTGTGATTTATCTCCTTTTACTCAAGTTATCTAAAATTTTGCAGGTTTATTTCATTTTAATGCAAATCGATCGTATATTCTATTAGACTTGAGTGACACTGGATTTATTCTCAGGCAAATACAGCTGGCTCACTTTCACACACCCATTTTGTTTATTTTTTTCTTGTTTCCATACAAACATCGAGACTTTATTCAATCCTTTTCTACAATTCGTGACAAATACTAATATTCTTCAGTTGTTTGAAATCAACTGTTTGTTTAAAGTCGCAAAAAATAAAATAAATGACAAAACAATACATGAATTCAAACAAAATTTTCATACCTTTCGTGAGAGTTCTCTCAATTATTAAGGCATTCAAAACCATATTTTTAATGAAAACCCAAAATAAAAAACAAAAAACTTCTTTCAATACTTTCAATTTGATCCCGACGTTAGTCTTATTTAGTAATCAATTTGTTGTCTATTTTAGTTGTTATAAGTGATGTGTTTTAGTGTTATTTTTACGCTATTTGTTAGTTTGCTTTCAATACAAAAAACTTTTATTCATTGAAATGAACTACAAAATGAATGAATTCTTAGACCAGAAGCAACTCTATCCGGAACTGTTCTATCCATTCATCTATCTATCGATGGTATGGTTAACGCGTTTGCAATCGTTTCGTATCCCCTGTTGCCAGTCATTCGTCAAAATGCCAGAAACAGACCAATAGTTACCAAATAGAAAATTCACGGCTCAAAAAAGAAGCAAAAGAAAATAAATCTGTTTTTGTCTTGTCTTGGCTTCACTCTCAAGTTTGAACAGTTCTCCCCTTTTAGTAAACTCTGACAAATTTCTTGAATACTTCAATTCATTGAAATATTGTTGGTCAAATTCTGTATTGATTAAACTGGTCATTTTGCATTCAAATTTAATCGACACGAAATTTTCAGGTATGCAAGATAATAGTTTTCAAATTATTTGTCTTCAAAGTGATGTAGAAATGTATTTTGTATTCATAGTTTATTTGAAATATTTTGGGAAACTTATCAATGTAAATTTCTTTTGTCAGATTTGTTACACAGATATAACTTTCTTTCTTTATATCAAATCTTCTTTCCATCCATTTATGATTCGCTTCAATCGTTTTCATATTAAAACTGAAGTCAGAATAGAAACGAAGAAATATTTTATTTCTATTTAGGAATCGATATGAATATAAAAATGAGTTTATTTTTCAATATAACTTCCATGACGTGTTCTTGTTGCTTTCATTTTGTAATATAGGTGTTTTTGATAATAAAAGAAGGTTTATAATGATTATTATTTATATGAAGCAAACAATGAGTTTGCCATCACTTGAATCCCCTTTTCATTGAAAGTTCAATTCTGTTCAGTACAAAGAAAAGTTTGATTGTTGATTTTCATTAGAAATAAGTAGAATTTTTCCAATTGTCTGATTGTTTTGAGTTTTGTTTTATTTATTACTTTAATTGAAAAGTTTGAGATATTTGTCATTTGGAAAGTTGTGTCACTTAAAGAATGCAATCAAAGATGAGATAATGATATATGATTACAACTGAAGGCTTTTTTTTGTTTTACTTATATTATTATAGAATCAAACAAAATGTATGGCAACAGAACAGCACAAGAAGAGGATGGATGTGTCAGTCGGACTTTGCTTTCAATGATTACTAACTCATTCATCTTGGAATGGCAGCCACACCATCGCTCCAAGAAGACAACAGAATGAAAGGGCCCACATAAAAAAGAGGTAAAACTGGCAAAAGCCATAAATCAGTTAATACATAAAGAGATGAGATGATGGAGGGATGCCGGGAAGTAATAATAGTGAACTAACCCTCTATTCTATCCTTTAAGATAAGTCAACAAAATTAAATTCAGGAAAAATATATATTTGACTCTTTTCTTAATGAGTTTTCCTCTGAGCGTTTCCGTCACATTTCGTACTTTGCCTTTGAATTTGTTAAAACTCAAAAAATTCTTCATTGAAGTATCAAAATAGTAGATTTCATAGTCATAGTCAAGCGTTCAGTTTATATGCTATGCCTCACAACTAATGCCATCAAAAAAGTGTTTCAATTCTGAGTTTAAATCTAGATTTTATGCGAATCGCAAGAAATGGCACAACCTTTCAATCTTTTGAAAATTTATTGGCGTTAGAAATAAACACGAGATTCACATATGGTTTACAAAACGAGTAAAAAACTAACTTTTCTTAACCACAAAATAAAAATATTGTGAATTTGTGTTCACTTATATTGGATTCTCTTTTCTTCCCTTTCTTTCTCTATAAGAATATTGTTATTGGAATTTGTGTTTAAACTATTTTGTGAACACAACTCTGTTGAGACAGTATTGACACAGAATGAGTGGCACAGAATGAATGGCAGTGAAGATCTCATTTGAATAGTTGTAGCACTTCATGCGAGCCAACAGACAAATCCTAAATGAAATGCGTGTTCACTATTCACCAAAAACTGAAGGGTCGGTGCAAAATATATGGAACCAATGTTTTCATAGGAAACACTGTCGATGACAGTGACGGCCTGTCATACACTGCGCTCTTATTTTGTGTTAGACTTTACTCACATTTATTTATTTATTGACTGGAAATGTGAGTCAAATGCATACCAAAAGACTTCTTCTGTTTAAGACATAACGAAAAAACATTAAAACAATTATAATTCACATAATAGTGAATACACTGAATAGACATCAGTTTGAGTCCAATTTAAGTAAAATGCAATACGGAGTGAATGAAATGGCGTTTCAATTAGCATTACATCAAAGTCGACACTCTGTTGTTATATCAATGTTAAACTTATGATCGGAAAAAAAAATTTCTCCGCAAACTCTTCACTCATTCGGTATCCAACTGTCAAATGCCTTCTAATTAGAAGTGATGTCTTCAAAATATTTCTACTCTCAAGTGAAACGGCATATCATTCCTCTCTTTTTACAAATAGTGTTATACATATGTGAAATACATTTCAAACTTTTCTATTCATTAAAACTTTCACTTAAATTATGTTTTTATTTTTGGCCGAAAATATTTTCTTTTCCAAAGTATTGAATTCAGTTATAGATTGAAACGAGGATTGCAGAAGTGATGACACAAAATGTTTCCTCAAATGAATTTTTTATGCCTTTTCCTCTAATGATTAAACTTAAGCAAAAAAGAGACCGTAAAAGAACGACACTTTTTAACCTTCCGTGCGTTCTGTGGCCGAAAAAATCGGCCAAAAGCACTTTGAAACTCAATTAAAAATTTACTGTAGAAGTTACTTAAAAAATATTTTAGCAATGCCTCAAGTATGACTTAAGCAACAAATGTAACCAAGAATAATCGAAATAAGATAACTATAATTATTATAATTATATTAATGATTTGCTGATTATTTGGCCACAGTTCACACAAGCTTTGCAGTGTTTTTGACTTCTGCTCAACAGCAATGCTTGGAGTTGTTGCAAATAAATTATTTAGAACGCCCAAGCACATGTTATGCGCATTGCATATAGCATATAGTATTTGAAACTTTCCTGCAATGCTGGCTAATTAATCGGCCACAATACACAAAACGTGAGTTTTTATTGTACAGGTGGATAGTTAATTTTGAAAGTTATTAAAAAACACATTTCCCTTTGCGTTCATTTATTTATGAAATGTTTTTCAAAACTATAAGAACCCATGAAATTTAAAGGAATAAAATGATTATTAAGTCAAATTTTAGCCATCAACTTAGCGTTTATTTGATTCATTACTCTTGGAACTCCATTATCCAAGATAAATGATTTATATTGTATATCACAATATTTATAGGTTTTGATTTATTAGAAATGAAAACAAGTTTCAATTTATTTTCAACCTGCTTCTTTGAATTGACTCAAAATTGATGAATTTCACATCTTGGGCATCACTGATATTTCATTTTCAAAACTGGTGATGTCCTGAACCAATCATTGATAATACAACGGTATTTTTTTAAAAAGATCAAATTAAATTAATATGAGGGTACATTTTTAATTTCAAATATTTGAATTTATTGTTCATTTTGTTTCCCAAACAATGAATTTGTTTAGTTTTCAGTGGTTTTCAAGTTTTTATTTCTCATTTTGAAAGAAAAGATTTAATAATAAAAACCAAAATAAATGTCAGAGAAATAAATTACCATAAAATATACGGCCATAACGTCTCTCTATTGTATAAATTCTATGGGATATGAGTTCCCAATGTTTGACATCTCTTTCTAATTTGTAAGCATCTTAACAGTGATGTCCAACCAGACTATACCTCGATTATATTTGTTAGGCTTTTTTTGGGGGAGGGTGCTGTATGCATGCTCATCCTTGATGTAGTCATAATTTTTAACTTGGTACTCTATGACTTTGAAAACTTTTCTTCTTTAGTAGATAATTCAAGTTTGCGAATACTTTTTATAATGAAATTCACACGAATTCATTTGAAAACCTCCTCATATGATGTGCTCTGTTTTATGTATTGCATGCATGAAATTATCTCATTTTTATTCATAAGAAGCCTAAGAATCACTGAAAAGATACACATTTTTAATAATATTCAAAAAAGGGTTTATTTAATTTGAAATCCTTTCAAATTGTATAGAAGTTAAGCCTTTAAATATTCATATGATTTTAAAATCAAAAGAAACTCTCAAATCATTGTTTTCTATTGACTCGAATATATTTGCATAAAATGTTCAAAAGTGACATATATTTTGATTTGAAACAAAATATGATTTCAAACACTTTATATGTTTTGCAATGAATTTAATATAAAAGTCAACGAAAACATCGATCAATTGATAGCTTTTTTGATATATTTTGATGGAGAATAATGAGTCCACTATTTGTTTGGAGCATTTAATTTATTTATTTTGGCAAAAGCTCTCGAAATAGTATTTTTATTATACAGTCTCTGGTCGTGTTGACTATCTATTGGTCTGTCAGTAGGACTGGTAGTGATGTTCATCGTTTGCCAAATAGTATGGATGGCATCGCACGCAATATCTTGTTTTTCACGGTTTCTCTGTCGCCCTGACATTACAAATGAATGCAATTCCTATTTATTTTCTTCTCTTTTTCACTGATCTGGTGAAGTGCTTGAGTTAATGATATAACTGGCCATTGGCTTAAGTGGCGTTTCATCATTACTGCTCTCAATATCCAACTCGTTTTTGGAGTTAAAGTTTCACCCATTCAAACAAATTCGGATAATGTTATGATTCTAATGGCTTTTATGGACGGATCGGTCCTTTTTTGCTTTTCATTCAGAGCTCTAAGATTTTTATTTTTAATTGCAATATTCACTGCATTACTAAGTGAGACAGCCTTTCCACTAATGAATTATATTTTATCATTCGCTGAAATCAAATTGGTTTTATCCATAAATCACATCCAATCCATTATCTGATGACATCTTCTTCTTAGATAATTCTCATTATAAGAATGGATTCAATTTTATAATTTTTCATTATTTTCTTCCGTTTTATTAATGTATTCGGCATTTATGGCGATCCTCTGCTTTCAGTTTTGCTGTCTTTATGTGTTCTGGAGTTTTATTTTTATTTTTGTGGAATAAATAAAATTATTTTCCAAATCTACTAAATGAATAAATAGACGCAAATCTATTCAAATTCATGTATTAATAAGTATTGCATTCATAGTCTCATTGCTAGACATCAAAGCCAATGCAATGGAAACTAACTTTTATTACATTAATTAAAAGAAACCCAATTGCAAACCAATGTAATTATAAATATTTTTGCGAAGAAAAGTAAGTTTCCCAATAAGTCTTTGCAAACATTTGTACCAAAATTGAAGTGAGAATCTAATTCCCAGCGCCTCTCAATTATAAATCAGTTTGAATTAAATCTAAAAACCAATATATTTGTGATCAAAACCAATAAAGTGTTTCCAACGAAATACTCTTATTATTGAAACACTTTTGTAACAAATGTTTAAAATTAGTTTCAATTTATGCTCCAATAAGTCTGTTAGAGAGAGAGAGAGAGCGAGAGAGAGAGAGAGAGAGAGAGAGAGAGAGAGAGCGAGAGAGAGACCGCGAGAGAGAGAGAGACC
>JAQFXL010000534.1:0-19685 GCA_034693445.1 Edwardzetes edwardsi
AAAAATATCAAATGAAAGCCAAATGACATTCTAATCTTTAATCTTAAATCTTACTTATATCTAAATCTCTCAGTCATATGACTTGAGATACATTTTACTTAATCTTCTGACATAAAAATATTTGTAATCAACAAAATTATTAAAATTTATGAAATTTTGTTTTTCCTCATTTTGACCGACATGTAGTCTATTGCGCGAGAATACGGTATTTAAATATTAACTATCATTTTTGAATCGAATTAGAATTGAATTTTTAAATGATCAAGGCAGCTTTTCCCTAATTAAAATGACAGCTCGTTTTAGAAACCACTAATTTTAGAAATTTTGAGTAATTTGCAAAAATAATAAGAATTATTCGCTTTATTTTTTATATTAAATGATCTATGAATGCACAGAACGCCGGGTCAGCCCTGTTCTAATCAGGTGTCATTGCCTTTTGGTTTCGTGAGTCGTTGCAAACAGAAGTATATAAAGAAGAAATTGCTTTCACTCGACTCTTCTGGTCAGAGCATATCCTCAGAGAACTTTTTCGCGCCGTCCTGTTGTGTCTGTGAAATCGTCAGAAACAACAATATTAGGAAATAAGAGCCAAAACGACGCGAATCTCATTAATTGCTATTATATTGTCATTCAATGCAAAACTAGTCACTACTTTGAGTTGAATTAAAATCTGATATCAAGTTATTTCCGAAACTCAATCGACGGATATCTCAAATAAACAGCAATTGAATCGAGTTTTTCTATTAAATCCCAATTTTCAAAGAAATTTTGTTCTTATAAGACATTTGTCACAAAACAATCCAAAAGTTAATAATTCATAAAATAACGAAAATGTTTTAAAAATCATTTATTTGTTTCATTTTATTTAATGTTAAAGTATTTGTTTAAAACATTTCGTGAAATCAAATCAAGTGTTGAATCGTAAATAACTTTAAAAGAAATATTAACTCGAAAAGTCGGATATTATCATGGTAAAAGGTTTCCATTTGTTTCCGGCTCATTATATTTCGATCAAAATTCCTTCTGTTATATATTTTACGAATAAGTTTTAGAGATTTTTTAAAAAAAAGGTGAAACGGAAAACGAATCAGAAATACAGAAACAGAAAGTATAAGGTTTTAACTTTTTTTGTATTAAAAGAGAAAATAGTTTTTATGATCAGAATAATGAGGAAAACTTGAATTTGTGGCCAAATTATTGTTTTGTTATAACTTTTAGGTATTTGTATGACTATATTCCTGCAAATATTCGTTCAATTCTTCGAAATTTGTACAGTTTTTTGCGGAATACGTTTACAAATAATAAAAATTGTTTTATTGGAAAATCACAACTATTTTACTGTTTAGTGGATTTCTTTAATATTTTTTTGAGAATCAAATGTTTGTGAGTTTTGTTAGACGGAGACAACGATTTCACTAAATGTAAGCAAAAGACAGCATTTAATTGTTTCGGACATAACACCAAAAACAGACAATAATACTGTGCTATAACTTGTAATACATATTCATATATCGTATAACTCAATAGTAGATTAGTTTAAATAACTTATATTATATAATGAACTTATATTTATATACTGTATATATATATATATATATATATATTTGATATATATGTGTATATATATATATAACTTTGAATGGATTTCATTCACCTTTAAATCAAATATATATTTAAAGAAAATTTTTGTTAAATCGATTGGAAAACAGAGACAACTGAATGGAGAGACCAATAAAATAACAATAAATATGTTATTAGAATATGTTTTCAATATTTGAGTCAACACTCGAAGAATATAATGAAACGAAGCAATCAATTGAGAGCTAAAATGAAATTTATGAGTTTATGGCGAGAGGTGAGGACTCGGAGCTCTGACACACTTTACTATAACTCTTATTATTATTATTATTAATATTTGTTTTATTGATAATTATTTCATCAATTATTCAGAATTTGTGTTCAAATAATAAATAGCAATAATTTTGTCAGAATTTGCGAATTAATGACAAAATGCTTAACTAAGACCTGAGTAACAGATTTACGCCTTTTTTACAGCAATTAGTTTATAGTATTTGTACAGCAATTTGTCAAACAGTTTGTCGATTAGATGTCATTTAATACAAGTTTTCTCTATAATCATGTGATTTATGAGCAGTTCTTTGTCTTAATTAAAGACATATTTATGTAATATTTGGACTGTAATTGGATGCGAAGTGAAGTGCGATTTCTAACTAACATTTGCTATTCGTATGGCTTCTGCTAAAGAACCCAATTATCAAATAGAGGTTTGGAGAGAAGTGGCGATGTGTTGCCACAAATCCTTTTTGCAAGACTTAGATCGACGCAACGACTGCAACAGTTCGTTGAACTGAATGTTTCCGCCCGGAGTCAACTGGAAGGCCGACCGCGCGCTTCGAATTATGCCAACGAACTCATCGTAATCGGCGGGTGTGATGTGATACATCTTGAAGTGGGTGCACGCTATGAACCTACCCGTCCAACAGTACATTAGATTCATTACATTTATTCAAAATAGACTCACATTTGTTGACACTTTTGTATTAATGGCGTCAATAGATGTGAGCGAATCGGATGAGCGATACCGGTGGCGCTCGAGTGTGCTAAGTATTGTGCGGTGTCCAACACTATCTCGTGCAACACGAAAGGAGAAGCCACTGAATTGACGGTACAAATGCAGAAGTCTTGCAAATATGACGTTCCTATCATTAAAATAGATTTTGTTAACAAAGCATTTGAATCGAAATTAAAATAAGATAAATACCGAGTTTTTTGGCCACTCCTAACAACCACTTCACGTCTTCGCCATACGAAGGATTGCGCGCATATTTGGCCTGAGGTCTGTCGTCGTGGACTCTTCGGGCCAATGTTTCCATAGCTAACATTCCAACCCTATAGGCCGACAATAAGTAACCCAATTGTCTTTGATTCAGTTGTTGTAACTGTTGTTGTTGTTGTCCGGAAAGGTTGGGCACAGAATTCATATGGATTGTGTGTTGCGGGTGAGGAGAACCCGCGGTTGTGGCGATAGTTATGATATGAGGTCTCGGGAACTGACCGTTTTGGGTGACATTAATCGGAGTCATCAATGGCTGATGGCTTTGGAACATAACAGGAGGCATAACGTTCCGCATATGAGGTAACGGCGCCGATGAAGCGCTCATCGCGTTTGGATAGAATGGATACGGATAAGGAGTACACGAAGGCGCAGATGAAATGTATTGAAACGGGATGGGAGCCGTTTGTGGATATGGAGTCAAACTTTGGTAATAACCGAATTGAAAAGTACTGTTAGGATGTGGAGGTCCTATGAATGGACCCGAAGGTCCACAAGACAGCGGTGCACACGATAGGGGCAGTTGAACTGTCGTAGTACTCGGAGCAGACGTTATCGGCAAAACATTTGTTTGTTGTGAAACTCCGGCTATAATTGAGTCGAATTGAGTGGAATGCCGTTCGTTTGAAATCATGAGATGTGACTGATCTGCGATCGAGAGGCCGGCGTTTGGGTTAACAGTATTTATGGCATTCGAAGCCATTGGCTGCGAGTCAGAGCTCACGATAGCATTCATCAGATCAAGAGATCTGTTTTGATGTGAAAGTCTTTGCACACCATTTCTTTGACCCCTTTCCTGTAGACTTTCTTCGTAGAGTTCATACCATTTGCGCGCCACTTCAAAAAGGACTTCCGGATAAACACCACCTCCTTTTGCAGCGGATTCTACTGCAAGACAGGCCCTTTCGAGCATATTATTGCTCTGTTCCTTACATTGGATTAAAGCCCTTTGAATTTCATTAGGATTGAGTGCGTGGGCGTGAGGCAGACATGACAGGGCCAGCTCTGCAGCCGCCTTCACCATACTAGGCTCACGACCTCTCGAAGCACGATCTGCCAAAGAGGCTACTTCTGGAGGCGTTAGATGTCCCTCCCAGGTCTCAATCAGGAAATTAATGGCAGAGCTCCCGATTTCCATGGCTTGACCTGTGATCCACGAAACGTGTGATGAATAGGTTCGCGACAACCAATTTGGTGAAACAGCGTTATGCAAACCCAAAGCATAAACCCCTATTTGAAAGGCGCACATATGAAGTGCCCGATGGGGTCCTCGACAGTTCTGAGTGGCTGATGGCTGTGTGAATAGAACAGCTGTAGTACTATTACCGCCGGCTTTGACCAGAACTGTTTTGGCCAATTCGAACATGAAATGAGCAGACGCTTCACTCGGTTGGTTTGGGATCGAAGGATAGGCTCTCTTTCCTTTAAAACGAATCGGTTTAATGGTGGCGTTCGGAACGATAGGCGAACCATTGACGAGACCAGTGCAACACGAAGAGGTAGAGTTGACCGGAGGATTGTTCGCAGTGCGTACGTTCGACGTTACAGATACCGGTTCAGTAGTCGTGCTGAGGACAGCCATTCTGTTAACCACTGCATTGATTTGAGGCGTCTCCACATCTCGTACTTTATTCCGAAGTCCTTTATCGCCAGAAGAACTCGACGAAAAAGAGTCACTGCTCTCTCCACTACTGCCACTATCACTTCCAGGTCCACCCGGTCTGACCCACATCGAACGGCGGACAACTGTGGGTGAATTGTCACTGGAAGTTGTTTCGGGAGCACTGCTGTCAATGCTGGCCATTCCTACCGAATGCTTTTTATTTGTTCTGAAATTAGTACAGCGAAAGCGGGCCTCCCATGCCTTGTAGTCTTCATCCCAACAGGGACTCGAAGCGTCATCTGTCCGCTCGGACTCACATTTATTTTTATTTGCTTTGAATTCACGAGAAGTTGACTCTCGATTCGGATCCAAAAGAGTGGAATTGAATGAATTATTGGGTTCTGTGTTTGGCAAAGGATTCGACGTTTGGTTCGCCTCATTCTCCTCAGTGTTGGCTCCGTTCGCTTCTTGGGGACTATTTTTGACAGCTATTCCGTCGGCAGAAGTGGACATCGAAGTGGTCGGAGTTGTATTACCATTGGATGAATTGCTTCCAAAACTGTCGGCAGAAGTTTTATACATTTGATGGACGTCTTTGTCTAACAATTTATCCATAATTTTATGCAACTTTTGCTGATCGTCCTTATAGTGGACTAAAAGAGTTAAAACCATTTCTCCTCTCTGTCTGCGCGTACCCTCACAAAGGAGTGGATGCTCTGCTTCGGAAACATTAGCTTTGAGCCCAAGGGCCGCAACCGCTGCTTCAAAACCCAGTCGTTCATCAGTCGGTGTCTTAATATTAATAATAGCAGTACTTCCTCTCAATTGGTTTTGATTTGAGGATAAGACTAATGCGTCGAATATATATGAGGCTAACATTAGAGGCAAAAGTGCTTCTCCTCTTGTAGTCAATAACCCATCTCTTAACTGCTCGGCCTTTTCTCTCACGATTTGCATCATTTTATTTGTCTGCGGAATACGTTTGAGAAGAATGACCAGATCCTGCTCCTGATTTGCCAGTTTAACTTCCAAAGGTTTAGTTGAAGCGGGCGGTCGGGCCATCTCCAGGCCAAACAGCCCAACTCTGAAGGCTAAGTAATGATAGTCAGTGTTTTCACCCAACACTGAGCAAAGAAAAGCTGCTTTCGAGAGGGTGGCCGATGCCAGAAGACTGATCTGATGGCAGACAGGATTGAATCGTCGATTTCGTTTTCCTCTGGCCGGTGGACTCGGAGTTTCGATCAATAGATTGGGCGGATTTGATAGTAGTTCTTCGGCCAATTTCACTGCCAGATGACATGCTTCGAGAGTCCTTCCGTGTGCGTGAAGTGCTTCGGCTCTGGCGAACAATACTTCGATGGGATCTTCTATTTTCTTTACCACAACAGTAATTCCGTCGTCAGATTCTTCTTTTGCTGTTCTTGAAGTCTGAGGTTTAGGTGACATCGCGTTCTCAATGGACTGGCCTTCAGTGGCCTTCGGGTCGTAATAATATAACTCGAATTCAGTGGACTGTCTGTTGGCTTCATTTTTAGGACTTTTGTTGACCGCACTAATGATGTTATCAGCGCTCGAATCGCTTCCGTTCTCATCACCGATCATATCAGTGCTATCACTGCTACTGTCCCTCAGAACTGCATTTCTTACTCTGGTGTCTTCTATAGATTTAGAGGTGGATTGTAAGCTAGCAATCGGTTCATCAAAGGTTTCGTTTTCGGTTTCACAGAAGCCTTCGCTGCTTAAAGAACTCCGATTCGATTCATTCAGTTTTGGAGACTTTGAACTCATTTTCGGCGATGAGTTGATCACAGAATGACATGATTTGGAAGACGAACTCAAGAGAGAGGTCGGCGTTACTATTGTTTTAGTCTCATTCAGATTGTTTGCTAACAGCGCTGATGTCTGACCAATTTCGACAGAACGGCCCCTTCGCGACAAATTTAGGCTACACTTTGAAATATTGGCGGTCGCTGTGTCCGTACTGACAGTTTGACATGGGATCAGCCCTGAATGGGTTGATGCGTGTACGGGAGGGGTATACCAACGATTGGAGCGAATTCCGTAGTATGTAATACCTGGGATGGGATAATCGCTCCAATCCATAAGACATCCTTCCATTGCGGGTTTGAAACCGGGAAATACATCAATGTCTGCCTTTTTGATGCCATTAACAGAATTGCCGTTTCCATTAGTGGTACGCATTTTGAGGACGCGCTCCAATGTCTTCAAATGCCAGTCATGTAACTGATTGTAAAACATTTTGCCGTCAATGGGAGAGAGGGCCGGATTGAGAGCAACCAAACGCCACAACACAACCATTTCATCGCATAGACTACTGCAGGCGTGTTGAGAGGCGTGAGTATTACTATGAATACTGGCTCTATTGCCGTGACCGGTGAGTCCCGCGTGCAAAGAGACCTTTGTGTTGAACCACCAGAGAATGATCTGATCGCAGGCCAACACTTCTTCCGTCAGAATTTCGAGTAAAGGAATTGCATTTCGATCGCTTCGACGCAACATTTCCCTAACAATAGACAATAAATTCCACATCCCTTCGGGCTCTCGTCCTCTCAATGGTCTCAAAAGGCTCGACCATTCGGCCGCCGCCGGCGGTGCTGTCGATGAAAGATAGTTAACATCACTGAACACTATCGGCGACGGAACGCATAATTTGATTAGAATTTTCCTAATGTTTTCGTGAAGTTGACTCTCGTCTAAACACCATTTAGTCTGTTCCTGAACCGAAGCGCCTGCTGTCGGATCTGGAGCTCCACAAACAGTATTTATGGCCGTTGACTGATTAGACAACAGTTCATCGAGAAGTCTTTGAGCGGTGGGTAGTATTTGTTGCGGTAATTCACTAATCAAATACTGAGCAAACTTTTGCAACTGATCTCGGTGCAAACGCGACAATGACTCAGACACTGGTGCCCGAAGACAGACCTGATTTGGCTGCACATCAGTTAAAATACAATTAATACAAGTCTTCATTTGAATAACATTTCAATAAATATGAAAAGATTTAAAACCTGATGAATACGAAAGAGACAAACGGAAACCACATGTGAGCACCAGGAGGCGGGTCCGGGACAGGTACAGTTGCATGAAGTTATTCGTCTTCGATCAAAAGTGACGGCAACATTGTATGAACCCTTAGATATTCCCAAAGATTGTGGCGGTACTACAGTTGCACTCAAATGGAAACCAATCTGTAAAAGTTCTTTAACGGCCCGGGCTTTCAGCAGATTCTCTCCCCTTTGAAACTCATCGGCGCTTCCATTGGCCAGACATGAATACAGTCTAATATCTTCTTCATTCTCAGGAAAACTCCAGTAGGCAATCCTCAGCTGCAACTGCTCCGGAACTGGTGGATAGACGTGCTCTACCACTTCGAACGGTATATGACAGGCAACGGCCTGAGCCGACAGTTCCACCAGTGACAGCAAATGCCCTTCTATTACACCAATTGATAATTTCAATAATCAAAGCAATTTAATTGCAATGTATTATAACACCAAGTATTGAGCAAGCACAACTAACTAACTATTTTACAAATGCAATCAACTCTTGCTTTGGTCCCTTTCATAGATTTTGTGGTAATAATGGACTGAATTGTGTAAAAGTGTCGCAAAAAGTAAAATAACTGAAAACTTCTATAAGTCAGGACTAACCCTCCCCTCCAATGGCCGTCCCTGACATCTATTAATATTTGCCTTAAAAGATGTGATTAAAAATTGATAATAAAATTCAAAGCGTTATGAAAACAGTCAATACTCTTATATGGAATGATATTAAGGTCTGGGTATTTGAGGTCAACGCAGGTTAGCCTCACGACTGGTGCAAATTCAGGGCCTATAAGCTCTAACAACGTTTGAAGCACTGAATAACATATGAAAGCCATAAACAAATTGAGAGAAAAATAAAACCAAAAACAAAATGACATAAAAAGAAGTTAAAGGGAAGCCATTGATGGCATACCTTTGTGTTTAAGAGCGGCCGAACTTCCACTACTATTAGTGAATGTGAAACCAATACCACTATTGTTGAACTTTTTCCACCCTCTCCAGTTGTTGCACACAGATTCGGGTTCACTCATCCACGAGCAGAGGCTGTCCTCTTCGAAGCGTTCGCTGTCCTCAAAGGAGAAGCGGTCGCCTTCGTCCCAATCAAACATTTCAACGAATGGCCAAAACGACTCGAATTACAATAAGGCCTCAAATGAAGACATTACTCTCGAGATCGACGCAAATGTCTTATTGTTCGCAATAAATAAGACAATCGTTAACTGAGTCTTCGATTCACAGCTAATATCGTTCCCATAATTGGAGATTAAAAATGATTTTCACTTATAATTCAAAAACATTTCCGATAATTGAAAAGAAATTAGTTTTGAATTAAAACTCAATAATTGATAAATAATTGTATAGAAAAATATCACAATTTGTTTATTTGACTCAAATGTTTGTATTTATGGTCAAAATCACAAAATTTCGGTCACTTTTTGTCTTAATGGTAGTGATGTCAACAAAATATGTGTTTTACTAATCAATTGATTTAATTATCAGTAAATTGTTTGAATCGGAAATAAATTATTGATTTTAAAACATTTATTTTTGAATTAAAAGATAGACAACTGTTTAATGCAATCAATTGAATGACTTATTAATTGGCGAAAAGACAACAAACAATTGAATGACTGTTTCGAGAAGAGGTCTACGAATTGTCAGTCGATCACAAAGACCTCAAGACCTCGGAGTGGATCACAAATCGGATAACAACACAACAGTCAGTCTCTGAACCAACAAAGACTGAGAGCTAAGACCAGAGACGACAACATAAGCCAATCGAACCAATAGTCTGAGAGCACAGCAAAGCCTTCATTCGCTCAGACCCTCAGAACCTCTCAACGCCTAATTGTCTCTGACGTCACATAACACTCACCCAAAGGCTAACTTCACAAACGATGTTAACAATAGATGTGTTTTACATTCCATTCACTGCTTTCACTAACATTTACAACAAATCCAACACTTCATCCGTTAAATTGTTTTACGCTGTTTGTGAATAAGACTTAATTAATTGACTGCTTTTCCCGTTTCTATTGTAGAAATACATCCATAAATTGAGTCAAATTAAAGGCAGAGATAAGAAAGGAATGGGACAGACATTTGCCAACAGTTTTCAAATGCACTAAAAATAGGGTCAGAAATGTGTATAACTTTATGACGTGATTCATGTTTTCCGACCAATTATTTTATAACCAAAAACATATGATTTTCACGATTTTTTATTTACATTGATTTTCATTTTTATTTCATTTATTTTCAATTTGAATCCGGGTCTCAATTAAAAAACTATTGAATCAATAATCTGAATGCTTTTTATGAATAAATTTGTGGAATAAAATGTATTCATTAGTTAACAACTTTTTACGCGTTTTGCCGACCATTGAAAAGCCGCTCAAAGTTAACGGTAATTACGATTATTTTCGGGTAAAAGAACTCATTTTAATGCCAAAGAAGAGTTCTTTTACCGAATTTTATTCCCATATTATTGTTCCTTAACTGAGATTCACTATTGAACCATACAAGCAATTAATGTAAATATGATCATGCTACTTTAAATGCAAAATTAATCACTGAAAGAGGAGTCACACAAATTAACTAAATCGATAATTTTGGCCAAAAAATTTGCAATTGAGTTCTCAATTCAATCGCCAAAAACAACCAAGATTCATAACTTATATGTTCCTTACTCGGCTCCCGAATTGGAGGCCCAATAACATTGATCCTTACAGAGCCCAATGCAATGATAAACTATATAGCAGCTGCTATAGAAGTATTGCAGCACTTTTTGCCTGGGGCTCCGTAAGGATCAATGTTGTTTGGGGCAGTTGTTTGGGGCAGTTGTTTGGGGCAGTTGTTTGGGGCCGAGTCAGCCAAACATAAGTTATTATCTTTTTAATTACTGATTAGTATTTATTTTATTTTATTTTTCTCTGGAAATAAAGTGTCATTTGTTGTGAATGTACTGCAAGTCCGGTACCGGAAAGCGATATATCCGCGCAAATATGTTGAGCCCGACTTTGTTCGCAAACAAATGCTCGCCGTTTGTGAGCCGATGTTCCCGCGCGACAAACGCCAGCCCTCCGACACCTGTTATAATCTGAATGCTGCGCCGGACCGAGAGATTCATCCTTACGATCGACTTCTCGCCGAAGATATGAAACATGAATTGAGTTCTTCGCGAATGATCTGCTTTTTCCACACAAATGTTATGACTAATAGAGAGAAGAAAGTATTCAGTAATCTCTTCGAACACGAAAACATGTTTTTGCGATATTATAACCAAGACGTGGCTCAGTTAGCGATGGAGGGCACTAAATATCAATCAGCCTTCCATTTGTGTCATACTTTGGAGTGGACTGTCCTTCAAAAAGACGTAACAATCCTTTTCTCGTCCGAACCCCAGGTTTCAAAACTATTAAAACTGAGCAAAAAGTGTCCGCAACTCATACTTATGGCCGCCATTATTGATGACCGCTTTCTTAGTGTCGAAGATCTCAAAGACTATAACCGTTTGCCTGATTTGCAGACACTCCGCACTCAACTGAGTTATACGCTATCGATGGCCACCAAATCTATTGTCGACAAAACAATTGATCCGATAAATAGTCTCATAAATAATATTGATTTGTATATAAAAGACCAAAAGAAGTGATATTTTAGAAAACAAATTGAATTTGGAATCAAAAAAGCATTTTATTCGATAGCAGTTCTGTAGTCATCAGACAGTCATTAAAAACAGTTAATAAAAGCAAATGTATTACAACTAATAGTTTAATATTTTTATTCCTAATTTACAATAAATTATTGATTCGTCCAAAAAGTGATGAAAACGTTTGAATACTTGAATGCTATCAATAACTGTGAATAACGAGCGCTAAAAGTAATGGAATGTAATATAAATGTAATAAAAACTAAAAAATAACAAAACGATCACATATTGTACGCCACATAAATCGGGTCCAATTGATCTGCAATTTAAACAACCCATCAATAAATAAATACCCAAACAGTCAGTCTGTGTGATAATACCTGCGAGGAAACCGTCGCGTAAATGCATTCGTTGTTTTTCTCCTCTGGAATTGATTGGAACGACTCCGGGGTCGACAACAACCACAACGCCTACAATTAAGTGGTGTTCTTCTAAAACTACATTAGTTACTAACGGAACCAAATCTAAAGCTTCGTTTTCATTGCCGTCCAATTCGACGACAACTACCAATAGGTTAGTCCACGTGAACACAGCTCTGGAGGGATATTGATTGTGAGAACCGGACATTTCATTCACTTATTAGAGCATTGCTTACGATTCGGAAATTTTTTTATGAGATCGCATAACACTGTTCTCTATATCTATGGGATGATAGCGAAGACCTCTAAGAGTAATGGTCTCATCCAAAGATCCGACAACAAAGATGGCGTCGTGTAGTTCTGAGTTAATCAAGAAAAGGCTCAGTTGATAGCATTGACTCAATGTATTAGTCATACCTCCGTCCGCCTGAACAGATTCTGTTCTCCTTAAGAATCCCAAATAACCGGTTCGGGCGTACGTTTGAGTTGAGTCACCGGTAATGAGTCGGGCATTGAAATGGTCGTTATGAAGGGAGTCGTCCCCATATATCGTGAAATAACCGCTAGAATTGTGCGGCGATTGGACCCAAATCTAGAGTTTGATATCAATTAGTGAGCCTTTAATTGAAACAAATGATGTCATTGTTTGTCATACTTCTCCCAAATTGGAGTCTCCGCAGTGACCTTTAGTATCCGGGTTAGCGATTACTACTTTGACTCCGGGCAGAAGCTTTCCGGACTCCATCAGACATAGACTATGAGGAGCGCCCCGCTCTACCAATGTTACCCTATCGTTACGAAGAGCTCGAGTGTCGACATAAACTGTGGTTGTGTCGGGACTGGATGCGCCCTGAAGGCAAAGGGCGACATTCACTCTACAGCCGAATGATGTGCTCACAGCTCGTGCAGAAAGACCCAGACTTTGAAAAAGTTTGGAGAAAGAGTTAGTGAGGGCCACCCGCGGCCTCTCTTCTGCTACAACAACACACGTTCGGACACAACTCAAGTTTACACCCCTTTGCTGTTCGAGAGATACAAAGATGTCTGTTCTGTAAGTTATTTCGAAATCAAAGAGCAAAACAAACCTTCATTTGTTGAATAGAAGAACCCAAACCTTTGGTGCAGAGTTCCATCACTCCATATGAGCAGAAGGTGTCTCTAACTTTATATTGAGAGACAGCACTCAACCATAAGCTAGGATTGATTTCTACTTCTGAGGGAGGAATAAGTATTGAGTGATGACCAGAATATACACTATTGAGACACCATAAGACAAAGCCGAGACCACAGTATGGGTCCAGACAGAGAGCGATGTGTCGAGACGGGTAAAGTTCACAAGCTAGTTTCATACTACGGCACAGGGAGGCAGCCGCTGCGTGAGATACTTTTATTCCGGCCAACATTCCAGTTGTACTGACGCTGAAATCCAGGTAAGCAATCATTTCAGGTGTGGGGGCCCTATAAATGCTGGTCAACTTCTTCTTCGGCACATCATCAGTGTCAAGTGTTTGAGGCCATGACTTGATGTCGACCACATTCCCGGCCTCTTTTGATTTGAGCAATTTTATGACCGGACCCGTCGATAGGATTAGGACTGACTTTGAAACGTCAACAATCATTCGAACGGTCGGTAAAGTTGTTTGTAGGTTCTGGGGGTGAGGAGGCCTTATAGTCACCGGTACGACACCGATGAACAGACACCCATAGAAAGCACAGATCAGATCTATTCCAGGGGAATATATGAGTGCCACGTGATCGCCAGTATTCAACTTTCCCCTCTCCAGTAGAAGACAGGCCACTCTTTCGGCCTTTTTGTGAAGTTGAGAGCAGGAAAGGGTAGCCGTTTCGCCCCCTTTCGAGTTGAGTAAAGTGAAGATATTGTGATCGGGAGATGTAGTCGAACGCCATTTCAATATTTCGGAAATAAACTGATATTTTCTGGTGGTATCGGAGTCTTCTTCTATAGAGCCGACATCCCTTCCCTGTGCAAGGGCAAGCCGCACACCTTGTACAATGTTGCCTACCATGACAGAAGCAGGACCAATTTCTGAGTGAACTTCTCTTGGTTTGGGCAGATTAGTGACACACGTGTGCGGACACATCAAAACATTTGCCGGATGTAGAGTTCCCTCCATATATCTGCGCTTCACTTCAGACATGTGAATACCTCCTAAAGGAGTTTTGGGTAAGCAGTTGGGCGGCACTAAAGCCAGACAATAGATGCCGACCTGATGTATGCTATCGACAGCCTGAAGGACTCGACTCATCCATTGAAAGCTCTCTTCTTCTGTACAATCGGGTCGTTGTTCTGCGATAACACAAATGCGTTCGTCTCTCAGCACACGGATGGAAAAGACTGCAATCCTTCCCCGATATACGAATTTCATCGGTTCCACAGCTAATACAGTGGCGATT
Organism: Edwardzetes edwardsi; assembly: GCA_034693445.1. NCBI lineage: Eukaryota > Metazoa > Arthropoda > Arachnida > Sarcoptiformes > Ceratozetidae > Edwardzetes > Edwardzetes edwardsi. The sequence goes on from JAQFXL010000534.1 coordinate 14,009, forward strand.
AGATCGTCGGTATTGTGTTTGCGACCACTAATAGTCATCACACCATCTCTAGTGCCACAGACAAAGACCAGAGCACCCGGACCCATAAAACCCAACAGACCTGTTCGTACAAATGTCTGTTCACTGAAGGGTCTGCCGTCAGAATTGAGAGGTTGCATCTTAAATATATTGTTAGTCAGGCCCTGAAGACCCCAATAACAGGAACCGGCGGCACTTGTGCTCAAACAGATTTCTCCGACTTCATCAGTTTTGCATAGATGTGGCGCTCCGTTTATTTTGACGACCGCTGCGATCGCTTTAATATAATTTATTATATTATTATAAATCATATTTATTGTGTCAATCATTAAGACATACCTCCGGGTAATACATGACCGCAATCTTGAAGTGTTAGTGAAGTTAAACTATTTTCCTGATCAACACGAATGACACCATAACTGAGTGCAGACATAGACAATACACCCCTTCCAGTGGATCCAATCCCTGTTCGACCCGGTCTGCAGACAAATGATTCAGTATTAATATCAACACTTAATTGTCTTTTATTTATATTTTTGTTCTAATTTTACTCTAAATAATGAGTCCTTCAAAGGTTGTGCGCAAAAGACTGAAAGTAATGGACATAACTAATGGTTATCCCATTAATAGCTTATCTAATGATCGAAGTGCTGTTTAAAATTTGTTTGTGGGGTTATTGGGGTAATAATTAGGGTTTTATTAGCGGAATAGAAAACATACCTTCTCACAGATATGGTGAGTGCTTCGGCCGACACAGCACAGGGACACATGGCTTCAACTCTGAGACCTCGACTGTGAAACACATTTAGGAATTGATCACAGGATGAAAGAGACCACGGATTGGATCCGTCGGCCACTAATAACATCCGAAGTGAACTCAAATTGACGTCTTTGTGGTCTTTGGTGGCCAATAGACCCCAATGCAAGTCACGTGATTTGCAAATAGCAACCGATGCTTTGAATTTGGTGATCATAAGCATCCAGGAGGCGGGGTTTATCTTCATCAGGGCATACGGTATGAATATTACATGCATTCCATTCAAAACACTGCAAAGAATGGAATGCCATAAACCCACCTCTCGTTTAAAGTCGAGAACACATATCATTATCTCTCCTTCAGTGTAATTGCAGGCACCGGTCAGTGCCCGACAGTGGGATATCATTGCATTTCTTGAGACGGACACTCCTTTCATAGCTCCTTCTCTATCAACTGTATATTCGATATAAGCGGGCGCCTCCTCTGAAATTCTTGAAGGGGGTGACCAGTCTTTTGGCGGTTTACTCAGATTATCAATTATAAGCCAACTTAGTTTAGGCCAACCCTTAAATGTATGTATTTCTCCGGTTGCGGTCTTAGGAAAGCCTTTATTGCACGCCTCAGAAGTCAGAGCGAAGGCCACATTACAACTGCCCAAAAGAAATCCAATTTGTTGGGAACCGGCATCACGTCTAGTCAATGGAACTTCGATCGGCACCGGAACAACGCCAGCGGTTAGACATCCATAATAAGCACACATGAATCCAATGGGATCGTTGTTTGGAAAGACAAGAGCTATTCGATCGCCCGGTTTTATGCTGAGTTCTCCCTTCTGTCCGATTTTGTTCAACAAATTATACGCTATTTTTCGCGACCGACTCAAGAGTTTGCCATAAGTGAGGGGAGGACTCATTTTGCCGCTCGTGTCCAACACTGTCGCTGCAGGGGCTTTGAATGTAGCCGAACCATACCTGTGCAGAGCAGCCTCCAAAGTCTTAGGAAGACCTGCGGGCACCATAAGTTGTTCTCCGATTGATGGCAACATTGTGCTACCCTCGGGTCGGGGGGCGGTCGGATCCAATTGTTTGGCTGATACCTCAAGATCTGTCTCGTCGTCAATATAAAAGTCCGGAAGGGGTCGTCGTTTGGGGCGTTTCAATGTATTCAACAACTGTTGGATTTTTGCGGATACCTTCCACCTTCCAGTTCCCGTACCGATGCTGTAGTTATCGAGTTCTTAAGACAAATAAATCAATTGTATGAACACTGACTCGAATAGGTGTGTCTCTAATTACCTGATTGTGAGTCTCTGAGCGATTGTGTATTACTAGTGACGTCTGGCTGTGCGTTATATGTCATCGAAGGGATCAGATTCTGAATGTCTGCTAAGTTAACAATTCCACTGTCAGAGCGGGAACTGATCCGTTCCGGACGATTAGGTGGTAAGTCATTTGAGTAATCATTGGAACTGCCATTTATGCCGATTCGCGAATTTATTAGATGTTGTTTAAGAATCTGCTGCTGATGTGGAGGTAATGGGGGCTGAGATGACTGATGTGGCTGAGGCTTACGTCGGTGCTGATTATGACTTATCTGTTGAGCGACTAAAGCACTGGTATGTTCCTGGACGCCAATAATTCTGGGCGGAGGCGCTTGCATTTCATGTGCCGGTGAGGATGTGCTCGAAGTGTCCGATGAATTAACCGATTGGCCCACAGAGAAAGGACGCGAATTTCTGTCCTGTTCTGGAGTACTACTGCTTTCGTTGAGAATACTGTCGTCATCTGATGACGAGTCCGACATTCGTTTTCTGTCCCGAGAAGTGGGAGAAGTGGCCATAACTGACGTTCGTTTCGAAGGCATTGGCATCGATGGCTTCGGCTTCTGTTAGGGTTTTCATAATAAGTTCACACAGTTCTTAAATTTCACTCTCGATATAAAGACCTTTTGCATAGCGGCCAACGCCTGTTGCACAGCCTCCTGTCTCACCTCTGCAATGAAAGTTTTATTGCAAATAAGTTGATAAATAACCGAATCGTTTGGTTTAATACTCTGACAGATGTAACAGATATTCGGATTTTAAAGGAATTTGAAGTAATTTTCTTAAAACTATTTTCATTCTTAATGTTTATTGAAATTAAGTGTTAGTTTCGAATAAAAAGTATTCCTTTCTTTAAATTTTAAATCAATAGATTTTGTAAATATTTAAGACATTTGAACTTCAATTGAATGCAATTTATTTTTCTGTAACTCATTTTTGTTGATTTTATTGCTGGTCTAATCATTTTGTCGATCATTGAAAGCCAAATCTTAAGGATCACATAAAAGCAAAGCCTGGAGTCACTAGACTTTTAACTATTGGTTTAACTCATAATTCAATTTAAGACTTTAATTAGTGGAAAACCTTTGACTCTAATAAACCGGTCCTTAGAGTTACAAATTTGGCAAATATTCAGAGTATTTAATACAATGTTATTAACAGTCATTAAGGGAATAACAAAAGCGGGTTAATAATGCATTTCTTACCCGAATGGTATCTGCTTTCATGACGAGTTAATCTTCTGTGGGCTCTTCTTTTGGCACGTGTCGAAGGACTGGCAGCACCTGGATTTGCAACCATTAATCAGAACAATCAAAATAATCGCACAATTGTTTTCGGCAACACTTTTGATAGTCGCTTGTGTTGACTCAAAACAATTGAAAGGTGTCTAAAATGGGATATTGTATGTAAAGTGATAAATACCTGACTGATGGCACGTTACATAAGGAGCCAATAATCTCGACTTTTTCTTTTCGTATCCCTTTTGTGTTATATCGCCTTTAAATTGAAGGCAAAATTAATTTCATTAAACTTATTGAACGTATTTTTTAGATTCCAATAATGAGCCAAACAATAAACTTTTGTGATATTAATGCGAATATAGAAATAGAGTTCATCTACTCTTGACATTAATTAACTATTTGATTGCCACAAACAACCAAAAAGACTGACAATAAATAAATTTTTTTATAGACTAAAATATTATTTCATTTTTAAAATAATGAATAATTGATTGAAAGAGTCATGACTTGAGAGGAATTCTATTAATCAGCAAAATTGGTATAAAACTGATATTTTTTCAAACCGACAGCACTTCTGGTTTGACGCTTATTATTGAAACATTTGTCGATATATTTGTGTATTTTGTTGGGAATAACAATACTTTAGTTAACAAAACTCTGGGAAACTCTTATCTAATCATATGAACAGAAATCAGTTTTATGTTTACGTTTTGTTTCCAAACACTTATCAAAGAATGAGAACAGTTTTGGACAAAGATATCAATTATTTATTTACGATCTCAGAACTCAGTGGTTGAATGCATGTCATATAAGACAGACCTGTGAACAGAAAGACGTCTTCCTCTGATGAACTCGAATCAAAATCTGATGATGAGTGAAGAGAGGATAATACTTCCGCTGAAGATGTGTCAGAAGAGCTCTCACGACCACAGAGCGCAACAGTGGAAGATTGGCTGGTCATTAATGACTGCCAGACATGCAGTGGAAGTCCTGACCAGATGTGCTCCAGATGTTGACTGGCTTTGACTGCTTTCGATTGACTCTTATTAATAGACGATTTGTTTTCTGATTTAAATCCTTTGTCACAACTGTTTCGAGGTTTCAAATAATCCGAAGTGTTTTGGTTTGAGTAAAGAAGTGATGAATTGGCGTAACTGTTGAGACATCTTTCTCTTTGGTCTGGCTTTGAGTCAGTCTCCCGAACACATTGTATTTGTTTCGAAGGATTAGGTTTTGGATATGAGATCCGAGCAGAACGTATTGAGCGCTGTGTTTCTGATGAGCGACAATAGCGAGGCTTTGCATTCAAATCACTTTCGAAATGTCGTGAATTCATGTTTTTTAGGCGATTGTCAGCGATTGGTATAAAACTCATTACAATTTCAACCAAACTATCACTAACTTTGACGAATAGTTACACAAATAGTTTTCTAATGTATCGCTTCTCATATAGTCAACAGAGCGGACAAAATAAGTGACAAAAAGACTTATTTTTCGTCAATCTTTTATTTTAAAACTTTTTCAGCCTTTTATTGAATGTTTGAATAATGAAAAATAGGCTCAAAGATAGGGAGAGAGAGAGAGAGGAAGAGAGACTCCATTCTCAGCTCATAATAGTATATAAACATTCACTTGAATTTCGTGGAAAATAACTGATTTTTTCATTAGTTTATAATTAAAGCATTGACTGAGTCTTCACTTGAAGTGTTGTCTAAAGAGTATTAAATCAATTGGAAATCGCAAACCATTTTGTCAGTCAAATGAATGGTTTGTTTCCTTATATTTTGGCCATAAATGGTTTGTAAATAAAAAGATAGAAATTATCATAACATTGATTACATGATGTACTGGAAAGCGTTCATTACGTTCATTGCACTCCAATTATTTCAATACAAGTGGACCTGAAATTGGGTTATGAAAAGCGCTTTTAATCACTGAAAACATTATTTTCAAAACCACTTTATAACAAATATGAACATTAATTCCCAAAAACATTAAATTTTCAGCAGATTTTCATTCGGAAAACATTAATTTCAAAGAAGAGTTCAAAAGAGACTCAAAATAGAAAACATATGCAAAGAAATGACTCGATTTTGATGTCGGAGTTCATAATTGACTGATAACTTGAAAATCAAAAACTTTTAACTAAACTAAAACACATAAACTTAGGACTGGATGTATGCAATCGTTTATTATTGGAGTCAGTCTTTAAATGCCGAGAATTAAAACAAACTGCAGTCGAGTCAGAGCTCGATATGAACTTCCAATTCGACAGCAGTAGAGTAAGTATAACAAACCGCCCACTAAGTTAAGGGAGGTTTAAGAGGTACAGGAAAAGTC
>JAQFXL010000535.1:0-19643 GCA_034693445.1 Edwardzetes edwardsi
AAATGTAAAATGAGATGGGCAATCATGTAATTGAAAGTCCGCACTCTTTTATCGCATCGTCACCAGCAGCTGCTGTCAAACTCTAATAGATGACTTGAATGTCAATTATATTTACTATTCGGGTTCAATATTATAAAATAGATGTATGATTATTTGCTAGAATAAATTAGGATAAATGAAAATTAAGTGAAATATAAAATGCAATGGTTTTAAGGGATATTCAGTGATTTGGACGTAGTTTATGTGAACCACACTTTTAAATCACTTGCAGTCGACTCGACATATGATTTGATGACAAACTTGTTTTAATCAGTTGTTATATCAGTTTATGTCATCTTTATTTGCATATTGATTTCACATTTGTAATAAGTTGCTCGGTTGCAATTTGCAACTATAGACTATTCTAAAAAAGATAAAATCTTAGGCCATAGGGAACTGTCGACGGGTTCAGAGTCTGTGCAGAGTCTGCCGACGCAAACATTTAAAAAGTCGGCGATTAATCAAAAGTCTAAATAACTTATAAAGTCTTAACTAAAAGAGAAAATAAGCGAATATTTTATTAATTAATTTATTGGTTATGATTACTGACCGTCAGTACAGTTGGCAGTCATCTGCAGTGAACCCCAAATGACATTCAGTTTACTCAACAACTGATCGCAAAAATAGTCAAATCTTTCGAAAAATGCCGAAAATATTTAGCATAAGTTTTAAGCGATGGTTCTTAAAGAGAAGAAGACTTACTGTCTTTATTCTCTTCTTTTGTCTTCTTTTTCTTATCTATCAACTAATTTCACTCAAAAGACTGAACGTCCAAATGTCAGAACAATTATTTAATTCAGTGGCAAAAAACTTTGTGGTCAAACATAACATCGATGATAATGAGACACAAAAAGACTTCAATCAAATCGAAAGCGATTTAATCAATAGAAATACTGATCATAAAAGTGATGCAAATATTGTAAATAATGCAAAAATATTCGGAGTTTTACCCAAATTTGTGGACTTTTATCGCAAAAGCAGTGATTCTTTTCGGTGTCTTCTATCGGGAGAACACATTCCTTACGATTATATCAACGATGACTACTGTGATTGTATCGACGGAACTGATGAGCCCTCGACTAATGCCTGTCCTCTCAATAGGTTCGTTGATTTTTTTCATTTGATTTTACAAAAGAAGGGGAGGAATGAAACAGTAGGGGATTCACCTAATTGGGGGTAAAGCTTCAGGAAAGAACCAAACTCTGGTTAATTGATGGCCTATTTTGAGTAATGATTTGTTAGAATCACTGAAATATTAATGAATTGGAAATGAGTTTTATTTGAGCCAAAAGTTCGTTAACGGAATTGTCGGTCAGTTATCAGAAAACAATTGTAAAGCAATTATTGATAAACAAAATGATTGAGAAGTCAGTGACTGTCAGTGACTCCAATCAGTAGATTTCAGACACGATTTTCTTTGAATATCACAGAAAATAATTCATTAGTTTTTGACATAAATTTCTATTTTTCTTCAAAGAAATCAAATCTAAATTCAAAGAAATTCTTTTATCGGATAAATATTTATAGTTTTCTTAATTATTTTGTTTATAATTATTTTTTAACAGATTTTACTGTAGGACTAACTCAGGAAAGTCTGATGACTACATATCCTCTGCCAAAGTTAATGATGGGTTTGTTTTCGTTTGTTTCAAACAATTTGTGTTTATTTTATTTGTTTATTAACTTCTTTCCACTCATTTGACAGAATATGCGACTGTTGTGACGGCTCTGATGAATACAAAGGTATTTCCACTCCATTAAAGCTGAGCCGATCTCAAATCGAGACTATAAAGTCCAGCAGAAGACTAGTCCCAACCCCTCCCTGTCCTAACTTTTGTCAGATAACATAAATTTGTTTATAATTTAGTGTTAATCTAATAATTAGTTTGAAGTCAATTTTAAACTCATTTTCTGATTTATAGTGAATTGCATTCCTTAATCCCGGGGTTAAAATAAATTGTCCCAACCTTTCACACGAGAATCCCGTCTATTAAATACAAAAATCACATTTTATATGACAATCTTTGGCGCACTTATTGTCTCACATTTGTTGTCATTCTTATTATTTAAACAAAATGAATAAAAGACCGATAAATGTCTTAAATAATGTCAAAATTCAATAATAAATATAATCACTTCTGTACTGATTGTCTGTCATTTAAAATGTGATTTTCGTTTTTAATAGACGGGATTCTTGTTTGAAAACTTCGGGACAATTTATTTTAACCCCGGGATTAAGGAATACAATTCGTTATGAATAAAATTTTATAGACTTTTGAAATGATTTAATGAAAAACAACAACATTTGGAATAAATGATGAAAAAGGTAATCAAAATATAAATATGACGTAAAATCAGCGCATATAAGCCCTATGAACACCAGTCTGGGGGTCGAACGATGACCATTAGAGCAGAACATACCCACGAAAGCAAATGTGCGCTGTTTTTCGGAATCAATTGAAGACCAAATGGCTAAAAATTAGCTGATTTTTGTGGCCAAAAGATTGCCTTTCGGTTGTTTGGATCGTTTGAATTCCTTTTCCAATTTGATTCTCTGGTGTTCGGCAATCCTTTTCTCGCGTTCCTGTTGTCTCATTTTTTTGAGCGTTTGGTCGTTGTCCCACATCTCTTCGTTGGCGGCGCTGTCCTCCCAACTGCTGTTCTCGTCTTCGAAGTGTTCGATTACTCCCAACTCTTTGCTCTGAATATAAAGTTGATATTTACTTGAAGTCAAACATAAGATGATTAAGACCTGGAATATGGTTGCCTTCATATCAACACTGAATCGATTAGACATTTGGTTGTCATTTGACTGATTGGAAGCCAAAACAATCTAAAGAATCGATTGGTTTGAATCCATAATAAATTGGAAAAAAGGACAAACTTTTTTAGGTTTCTTAAATCGGGGAACCATATCACTGAAGAAATCTGTTTCGGACTCATTGGCCTCAGTGTCCACTCCATTGTGTGAAAGGTTTGACTGAAAGTTATTTTTATGTGAAATCACATTAGAATTGACTGAATTAGAGATGTATTGAGAGTTGTGTTGATTTTGAGTACTATTTGATGGATAACCACTGAATGATTCTAGGTGCTTGTTATTTCTCTCGACAGTCATCGGCAAAAGAAGTCCAGAGTTCCGTCGGTTCCGTTTACGGCAACAAAAAGGTCTCTTTAATACAGAAAACAAAACAAAAAACAATTTTTTGATTTTTGTCAAAACTGTCGTCAATATAGCCATTAATTTAAAGGATTAAAGCGATTGACAATCAATTCATTCAATAAATTATCTAATTTTCACAAAATATCTATAACTGAGACCACAATTAATGCATTTAATTGAGTCGTTTTAAACCCGAAATTATTTCAATGATTTGTGATAATCACAACATTGCGTAAGAATTGCTCACAAATTAAGTGACATATTATTCATGGGTTTGAATGTCTTGAAGTCAAACAAAATTCTAATAATTGAATAGATTTTTATTGATTTCCATAATTTGTTACAATAATTGATTGAATTACTTATTGTCTTTCTTTTTGTTTTTGGCCTTGGCCTTTTCACTTTGCCTCCATTTCATAAAAGACTTCTTGCGTTCGAGTTTTTGTCTCTCTTTGTAAATCTCTTCTCTATTCTTGAGTTCTCTTCGCGGCGGTCTTTTCGTTGGTTTCTTACTCTTCGGTTTCTTTCCAATTATTTCCTTATTTCGCGTCAATATCTCCTCATTCGGTTCGGCATCGCTTTCCTCTTCTTCCTGTTCCTCTGCTTTAGACTTTTGTTGCCATTTCTTATACAAATCTGATTTATAAGAGGCTGAGATCCAGTTTCCGCTCTCAGTCTTTATCTTCTTCTTAGTCTTCTCAGTATTTCCACTCGAAATAAAGCGTTTCTTTTTGCGATCCCTAAACACAAATTTGTTGTTATTTTAGTCACAAAAAAACAGTTAAAACATTAGAAGAAAAATCGAAGTGTAGTTGAATTTAATGTCATTTCAAATCACTAATTGATAGGAAGAGACAGTCATTCAATCATTAATTTTGCAGATATAGGAAACGCCAAAATTCTTAAGATCTAAATTTTGGAGCTGGTTCTGCATCAATGGCTCACTTCTAGACAATAAATTTGAGTTACAAACCATTTGACCGCTTTATTGACTCTATTGATTGTCTCGTTTTCATCTCCATGGAAGTCAAGTACCGCAGAAGCGATCTCAGCGTTGAACGGTTTATCCAATTCGAGTCCCTTCTCAGAGAAGTGTTCACTCGACTGATAGCTAACATAAAACTCGTTGTCTTTGAATTTATCGGTAGTTTGTTCAAAATCTGAGGCAATCTTCTTATTAGAGCCAAACTTTTCAACAATTTTGTCGAAAATTTTGCGTTTTTGTTGCATTACTTCAAAACCAGCGCTTCCTTTGGTTTTTCCCGTTTCGAAAATAGTTGAGTGCGGTTTATAACTACGAATTGAGCTCAAGATGTTGTTTCTGGTCGTTTCGTCCTCTGATTTAACTTTTCCTCTGAAAATCGGATGAGTTTCGAGGGTTTTGGAGACAAATTGTTTGACATTTCGAATCGATTCCGCGTCGGCTGTCGGTCGAGATTTGACGTATTGTTTGTAAGCATTAATACAAACGCTTTTCATTGAATTCAAATCGCTATACAAAGAGTGAAATTTATCCAAAAGTTCTGTTTCCTCGTCGATCATATACTGAGGAATGGAACCCAAGAGACCGTCTTCTTTGATCGTCGATTCGGGTTTCGCTAATTTAAATTCACGGCTAAGAAATAGATTCAAACTGTAAGCGTATGGCATTTCGTCCGGTGCTATCAATGAATAAGAGGTTCCCATACGACCAGCTCTGGCCACTCGTCCAACTCTGTGTACAAATAGTTTGGGTTTCGCGGGAAAGTTGTAATTAATGACGTTATCGAGGAGGGGAATGTCGACTCCTCGCGCCGCCAAATCAGTGACCAGAAGTACTTTGACTTTTCGGTGTTGAAAGTTCTGGACATTGAGTTTTCGGGCCTCTAAATCCATACTACTGTACAAATAGGAGCACTCGATCTGACAGTTGTTTAGAATGTCTTTTAAGTATTCGATGTGATGTCGGGTCTCAACAAAAACAACCGTCAATTCACTGATACTTATTATATATTTAATTAAATACAACAAAACCGCAGTTTTCTCTTCATTACGACAACTGATGAACACATTTCTTAGATTTCCACTCAGTTGTGATTCTGTGTCCAATCGGATGAGTACCGGATCGTTGAGACCGGCTTTTGTGAAATCAACGATTTGTTGGGGAAGTGTTGCAGAAAACAGAAGTGTCTGTCTCTGTTCCGGCACTCGACTCAAAATCTCTGTCAGCTGTTCCTTAAACCCCATTTCAAAAAGTCTGTCCGCTTCGTCGAAGACTATATACTCAACAGTCGAGAGCTTTAAATTCATTTCAACCAAAACATGAAGAAGTCTTCCCGGAGTTGCGATCATAATATCCGGGTTTTCATGAATAGCAGCGAACTGTCGTTCCATTGAATCCCCGCCCAAAATACAAATGGACTTCAAATCTGTGAATTTGGACAACTCTTTTGTGAATTTGTGTGTTTGAATGGCCAGTTCCCGAGTCGGTGATATTATGAGCGCCCGAACACCTGTTTTTGCCGAATGGATCCGTAGTCTCTCCAAAAGCGGCAAAAGAAAGGCCGCAGTCTTACCGCTTCCAGTTCGAGCCATTGCCACCACGTCTTTTCCAGTCATTATCATCGGCATAGTCCTCCTCTGTATTGGTGTCGGAACTTTGTATCCCTTCCGAAACACTCCTTTCATTATACTATGATTGAAACCCATTGATTGAAAACCTCCGGATCTCTTCTTTTTCGTCTGAGTGAGTTTTAAATCGTGGTAATTGTCATCACTTTGATTGCCATCATTTTCATTATTAGGTCTGTTGTCTCGAATTTTGTCTGTTTTTCCAACGAATTCAATCTTATCATCGTTTCCATCGTTTTTCTTATTCTTCTTCTTCTTTTTGAATTGATTTTTATGGTTATTGTTTTTGCTTTTAAACAACTTTTTGGCCATTTTTTCAAATGATTTTCATTCAAAGCAAACAATCAGTGATTTAAAGTTTAAATCAATGTTTTGACGACAAACTGCAGACATGTGTTTCACACAAACAGTAAGACATCTATCGATGCAATTCATAACTAATGAATGGAAAACTTTGCTTTGGATTTTGAAATTAAAACTTCCAATTTGAAACATGCAAAATTCAAATTGCAAATTATTCATTTGAAACGAATAAGTAATGTTGAATTGGAGCTTAATAACCATGAAATTTAAAAATTCATTAATCTAGGACAAAAATGAGTTCAAGAAAACTTTAATAGGTTTGAGATAGTAATTAATTTAATGAAAATGACACAGGTCATAACATTGCTTCTCAGAATAGAAGTTATTTTCATTACTAAACATCTGTAAATCTTCAACATTTTCACAATAATTGTAAGGAAGACATCTTTGGTGGTGTTTACTGTAATACCAATGGACGCGAGGAATGGTATGGGAACCACAGAAACTGTAAGACTTGGGTTTCATACAACGGAACGGATTTTTGCTTTCAGATTCACTCAATTTTTGCAGCAAAGAATCTCTCTTTTCTCGATCATCTTGGTCTTGTTTTGGGTGTCCCAACAAGTCCATTTTCCTTTTTTTATCCATCTTATTCCATTTTTTCCATCGGGGTGACATCTTTTTGCTTTTAGATAAAGTTCAATTTATTTGATCAAGAGCCATTACTTATAAGTTGAAAATTTTCAAGTCATACTGTTTACAGACGTGTTGACATATCATTTCATCCTCGAATCTATTTTCAGTCGAGTCCTCAGGGATTGCGATTTCTTGATTACTTATACAATACTTGTAGGGCAAACATTTGGAGTGCTTGCTATCGAAGAACCATTGGGTGCCGACCACTGTATGGGAGCCGCAAAAAGCGTAAGCTTTCGGTTGTTTGCAACGCATTCCAAACTTTGGCAACAAATTCATTAATTAATCGGTTTTTATAATATTTTTATGACTTTTACATTATTTGCATTAATTCCGGAATTAATATTCAATACAATTACCAGAAATAAAATTGTTTTCAAATAATTATTTTTGTTATACATTTCAAGTGTTTTATTAAACAAACATTAATTCGGATAATTTTGTTAATTATTTGTCAAGTATTCAGAACATCTGGGTCTCGATGAAGTCATTTCTTTCCATTAATAATTGCAATGCATTATCAAAAATTTTGCGAAACTTTTGAATTGAATTGAATTCGAAGCAAAGTTCAGACAATTTAAAAGAGATTTAGAAATCAATATAAAGAAGTATTTGAAATAAATCTTTATTGAAGCATCATTTTGAAAACTACCTTGCTTATTTCAATTTAATGGTGGAGTTGGTTAAAAAAATTCGTCAATCAAAAGTTAAACTGGTTTCAGTTTGAACTTGTTAATGCTCTGAATTAGTTCTGATTTTGATTGAGAAATGAGTGGTAATCAATGTTTAGAAGTAATAGAAGCGATAGATTGATGTAAAACTTGTCTGAAAAGTGTTAATATCTGGAGAAACGCCAAAAGTTTTTTATTTGTTATACAAAAATAGCTCTGACTTTCTCTCAGTTGTAAAATGTTTAACGTATTTATCAACTAATATTCACTTAATTTTTGAGTGTTTTACCAGATTTTAAGTAATAAAATCGATTAATAGATAAGAATGACTTCATTGATGCCATACTTTATATTTCCGTATTTAGTTCTTCTGTTCAATTGTTTGATATTTAAATCATTGCGTGTCTCAGTGTTCGCCATAACTCCCAATTCAATTCGAACTATAGTTTCGGAATTCATATCGACATTAGAGCTGTGCAGTGATTGTGCAGAATTAGGTAACCTTCAAAAGATTCAAATTTGTCATTCAGACACTCATTTAAATTTAAACACTTGAAGGAGTCGTTTGGGAAATACATGGAAACATAGGATATGGTTTGGCATTGTTTCTTCTGTGCATGTGGTGGTTCCAGGCATTCGAAGATGCTGAAGCCTGTCCGTGTGGACCCATTGAAGACTGTGTCCTACTGGGAACTCCTTTCACATCAGGAGATATATTACAGAGACTTTTGGGACAGTTGTTAGGCGCTGTGGTAACTGATAAGTAAATTGTTTATAAAATCTGATATCAAAAAAGTTTTACAACTTATCGTATGATATTAGATACACAAAATGTTTCTGGTGTTGGCATTTGATGCCTCAACACTTGCATTTACATACAAACATATGCGAGGCTTCTCTCCAGGTCTCGATTTTGTATGGAATGCTAATCGAAGGCTTCATAACATTCATGAGTCGAATAATAGCCTTAGAATCGAATAATTGGAACCAAAAGATATCACTTTATGTTAATTCTGTGACAACTGTTGCACTCGTTTTGTTTGGTATGACTTTTGATGATTATATCAGTTATTACTTTAATTCCAATTTTCTATTCACAGCATTGAATACAACGGGAGGTTATTTCAATCCAATTATGGCCTCAGCCCTTACACTCAATTGTAAGGGAAATACACTGATTGAGCACATTTGTGTCTATTGGATCGGCTCACTAATCGGTTCACTAATTGCCCGCTCTTTATATACATTCATATTAAGGAGAGAAACCAAAGAAAAGCTAAACTAACTTTCAGCTAACTTTTAACTATAACTAGCATTAAGATAAAAAAAAACTCAATCATTTTTAGAGTGAAGTAGAGTATATCTCGATTCTGAAGTGTCAACTGTTTATTCTGAGGAATTTATGCATCAAAAATGAATTTATAGCTCTTCAAACTTAACAAGAGATATAATTATCACTACTGGGCGTCAATAACTTACAACCCGTTTCATAATAGAAATGACAAATATTCGATAAAATTGAATATTTCTGAAGAACTTAGATTTGATTCGTGAAAATCCTTTGTAATAGAAATATATTAAATTTAATATTTCTCATAAAATTTGAAATATTGCAGAAAACACTCGATAACTAGTAAATAAGCATGGTTATCGAAATGAAAGTTTTACGGGTAGAGATGGATTTAGAATTAGAAAATAAGATGGATAGGTAGTGATTATGATAAAAGGACAAGACAACCATATAATCCACTAAATTTCTTTAATATCAAGTATATTTGGAACTATATTAACCCAAATGAGCAAACCCATTTATTTAAATGAGAGCTATGAAAGCATGAAAGTAGTATCTAAAAAACATTTTTAAAAATCAGCATTTACAAATATTATTGTTATCAAAATTAAGTAAGCAAATTTAATTTCTTTTGTGAAAATATAAGACAGTGAAATATAAAGTAATAGTAAGAACGCAACCAAGTAAAATCCCACCGAAAAAAGTGAGCGATGCAAAACCACATGGCTGATATATTTCTTTGGAAGAACTGGTGATCTCATCTGATGTCGAGTCTGCGATCGCAAAGATTTAAACTTTTTCATCAATTTCTCGAATTTTACTCACTTTCTACCAAAATGTAAGGAATGTGTAAAATGATTAAAAATAAAATTTGATTCATTTGTCAATAAATATCTCGACTTTATTATCAAACAGATTTTATATTTGAGAAAATGTCATTTCTTGTGCCAACACTTCAATCAATTGATTCACAACTCAAAAGGTCTGAAATAGTAGTGATGTTATTAGAGAGCAAAGCATTAATCAAATCGAGTGAACACTAAATAAAGTGATGATTAAAATCTCGGTTACAAGTTGTTGAAGATTTTTAAACCAATGAAAATATAGTAATGATAAACTGCCATGGTATTATTTCGTTGAGATACAACTTAACTGAGATAAAGTGTTTGAAAACAATTGACGGCTAAAAGTTTTTTATTTGTTATTAGTATTTAAATTTTAATCAATGATTTCAAATGAATGCGAATGAAAATAGCTTTGACTGTATATCGAGTATATTTGGTTTTAAATAGAATGATCTGCTTCATTCATATCCAAATTCAGTTGAAGTGCGGTGTTTTGGTCAAATAGACGGAAAAGTGCATTGAACAAAGCTCTCCACATCGTCTCTAGGAAAGGCTGAGCAGCACGAATGGCATTCTGGTTTCGAAGAAAGAGTCGACATCCGATAGCGCTCGCATGAAAAGCAACTTGTTGATTGAGAGCTGGATTAGGCAGAACTGTGAGATACATGAGACAAGATTTGCGGTTGAATTGCGCGTTAAAACGAAAGTCATCGATGAAAGCACTTAAAAACGAAAGGCCAACCGCCAGATGTAATGGCAGAAAATATGTTGCGCGTTGATACGGGGGGTTGAGGGGCCAAATTTTTGCCATTTCTAATCTCCATTCAGTCAATAATTTTTGGTAAAAATGTTTGTAAATGCTTTTAATCAGACTTTTTGTCTGTGAAATGGCGGCCGATATTCTCTCGTTCTCGTCATCGTAGACAACGAAATGTTGTTTCATTTGATCCAATTGTTGCATCGTTTGATGCATTGTTCTGAAGAGTAAAACCCACCCTGGTTTAGTCAGCGTATAACTTTGGTCATCGTCGACAAGTTGTGAAACTTGCAATGAATGCAAAGGCTTCAGAAATGATGAGATCAAGTTGAAGACCATCGAACAGTAGGCTTGCGTCAAATAATAGACTAAGACGTCAAACACTTCTAGGTGATATTCATATTCTTCAATCGAAGCAATCGAATCCATAATATAAGTGAAATGTATTTCATTAGTTCTATCGGCGATAGCGACAAGATTTTCCTCGAAAACATCAATAATTCTTCTGAATTTAAGTTTAGTGTCACCGCCATTCCTCCACCAGAAGTACAACCTCTGGTATTGAAAATACCCCGAATCGATGCATTGAAGCAAATCAACATTTGGATTGGTTGCTGCGCTCACCTCATGAGCGGCTTTTCCCCAAAAACTATCATAGAAGTCATCGATATATAATTGAATGTCAAGAGGAAAATTGAACAATTGATCATGGTAGAAGCGCCGAAATTTGTTTTCAATGGTCGAATAATCCCAAATAAATTGGAATTCTGGACAGACTTGAAGCCTCTGGTTTGACGTTTCCTCGTTGTTTCTGATTAATGCATTGATGCAATACTTTTGTACCCCGAATGCCATCGAATATAACTTCAATGTATAGAAGACGTAATAATGTTTGAATAGCTGTTTTTGTGCTAGAGCAGTTGTCATCTCTTCTAAGTCTGTGAAGAAATCAAGAGTTTGTGTCGCAGAATAGGTGTGAAAACTATTGTCAATCTCTTGGCACAACTGACACATATCTGTTATAGACTTCTCGGCTTCGATTGATGGCAGCATTGGATCGACTTTTTTAATCAATTTATCGATTGATAGGAAAGTGGCTGCGAGTGGTCCCAAAGTTATCTTAATATTCAACGGGTTTTCGGGTTCAAAGAATTTGTAGACTTTATCTCTGTTTTCTTTAATCTGTTTTTGATCGACAGTTCTGACGAAAACTTTAGAATATTCGTAGTCTTCAGAAAATAAGAAGTCATATCCCGGTCTCTCGTCATTCATTTTGATCTGGTAACTCATGGCAAAATAAATAGCATAGTCTTCGCGACTCATACTATCCAATTCTTCGAACCATTCCAAGAGTAGTTGTTGCGGAACAAACCAATTGATTTGTGAGATTAAAGTATGCAAATCAGACAAAACCAGGTAATAATTGACTATATTTTCGAGACATATGTCTGCAAACGGATCTGTTGACGATTGAAGAACGATTTCGGGTATAATTGTGCTTTCTCTCAATATTTTATAAGCCATTCCATTCAGAAGCTCATAAGCAGGGCTACTATTTATATAATTTTGTCCCCAACTTTGAATCTTTAAGAAATATCTATTATAATTCAATTTCCTGACTTCATTGGCACAGCTTATGAGCTGAAGGACTGGAGCTTTGTCAAGAGGTTGACCCTGTTGTTGTTGCACTGCCACAATATGTATTAAAATTGTGGCACTGAATAGATAGATGTCCGCAATATTTGTTTTGTCTCTAATATAGAGCTGGTTGTGGTTAACCATAAGAGCGCGAAAAATAGGATTAAAGTGGAAGAATGCGTTCCAATTACACCATTCACTGCACAGACAAACAGTGATGTTCTCGTATTCATCCTCGAAGTACAACGAGATCTGTAAATCCACGTATTTTATTGTTTTGTCTAATATTTCACCGATTTGTGAGTAATTTCCTCCCGTTTCTACGATTTGAGTTCTTATTTGTTGCATAATATCCTGCAAACTTCTGCTGGTAGACCAAAAAGCCATCTGTGAGGTGGGATCCACCCTTTTGCGGATATAACTCATTTTGCATTTGTTGGCTGTGGGTCTGTGCAGTTTGTCGATTGTGCTCCTCAGACCATTCAAATGTAAGTATCTTCGAACCAGCATGAAGTATAGGGTGTGCAAATGAAACTTTGATATCCATATTGGGTCGGCATTGGGTTCTATGCCAACTTTGATTTCAATTTTGATCAGCATATAAACACCTCTTCCAAAGTAAAACCAGTCTTCAAAGCCTTCGGCAGATATTTCGCGATAACCAATGGAGAATTCAAGGAGTTGTTCTTGGTCGTTCCACCAATCGTCGGCAACGAGACGATATCTTATTTGTTCATTCGCAATTTTGTTTTGTGTGTGGTTTGCAAATGTAAACCTCTTGCGCACCCTATGATTCTGTTCTTCTGAATGCATATTCAAAGGAAATTCATTACTGACGTCGTTGCCTACAGTTAGCACAACTCTGAGGTTGCTAACCATAAAATGTCCTCGAACTCGTTTGATTCCTACCACTGTGTCGACCATTTGGGCATTGACTTCATTGATAAGGAGCGCCATATCATTCATATCAGGATTAGGGAATCCATACAATTCTTTCATTGCATCGAAGTATTCATTGAATTTTTGGGTATAAAGTTGATGACAAAAGTCTTGATAACCGGCGTAAGCGACCAAAAATACTTTGATTGCGCGCCAAAAACCCTCCACCAAATCGAAGTTTGCATCAATAATCTGATCCAATGACAAATTCTGAAAGTCTGGTGTCGACACTGTCTGAGCCATTCTTTTCGACTTCTTATATCTTTTAGATTGAAAATAAGTTTTGAATTGTTTGAGATTTAAATGACTGTCGCGTTATTTCAATCACTTTTGGCAGTAATTTTCTGTTTAAATTTTTTCTTAAAAATTTATATTAAATGAAATGAAATGATTGAATCATTTTGATTGTTATCTCAATTCAAATATCACTCAAACAGTCGTTCAGTAGTTTTATTATAGAAAACAGTCTCAAAGACACAGAAGAGATCGCAAACAATGGATTCGGTGAAGAAGTTCATGAAAGACAACCTGAATATCAACGAACAGGAATTCGATGATTTTGTTCAACAGAATCGAATTCGAATTATTGTCTGTTTGGTTGTCTTCGCCGTTGAGCTTCTGTTCATTTTATCTACGATCAGATCCGCCAATTGGAAGACCAGAGGAATCTTCGGCAAAACATTCTGCTTTGTTTGGGTTGTGATCGGACTTATTCTGTTCGAAATCCTGCGATTCGTGGATCCCTTAATCAAGAAGTATGCGCTCAAAAAGGGCCATTGAAGGGAACGACACAACAAAACAATTGATTCAAAGAAATGAAAGACAATTGTAATTCAAAATTGTGTTTAGTTTGACATTAGTTTCAATAAAATTTTGTTTTGAGACAAATGTTTATTCTTATCATTTAATTATGTTTTGTCTCATTTAAGGATAAGTTTTGTTTGAAATACATTTTATTCTTTAATTCTGCTTTTATTCACTTTTGTTTCGAAATATTCTGTGTTAAGTCTCCAAACTTTCTTCGCATCCATTCGTCATGTCTTCGCTCATCACAAATAGGACACCGTTTTCTATAATTAGGATCAATCACTTCATTCGGTTTGTATACTATCTTTGATTTAGTTTCCGAACTCTTTTTCATTGAATATCTGCTAATTGTAGACATCTTTGTGGACAACAGTTTCAAAAAATTAGAGCTTTGATAAAACCAAGACATGGATGACATTATTCACAGCAAATAATTTAATGGCTTTTCGTTTGTTTTATTTCGATTCAAAACCTTAACATTTTAAATAACTCGCTCTTCTTTATTGAATGATCGAGCAATTGATAACTGAGTCATTGACCGATCAATGATAAGTCGTCGATAGGACTTCAATTGTTCAAGTTTTAAAATAATCTTGATAAAATTAATTTAAATTAAGTTACTTCTTCAAGCTACTTGTCATATGTTTGATATGGAGAAATCGTGACAAGGGAAACTTCATCACAAAATTTTTCTGATTTAGATAGTGTATTGAGAATCTCAATTTGAGATATAGAGAGTTGACTTTAAGTTGATCATTTAAATTTTATAAAAATACCTCAAAGTTGAAAGCTTGAAGAATCTACAATGTACATGTACATTCTCAGTTAGATAAGTGATACAAATAATTTTGGACTAAACTCAATCTTTAATGCATTCAACGTTTTTATATCATTTAATTGTAAACTCATTTTTGTTGAAATGTTAATACTTTACTGATTAACGGCTATTATTAGTATAGATTACCTCAAATTGCAATATATTTTTCTATTGTTATCGAATTGGGTTAAATTTTGAGGCCACATGAAAATGTCTAGGTTACATTCAATTCGAATGATTCAAATCAAAATACTATAAATTCGATTCAATCTTGAAATTATTTATAATTTTATGTAAATTATAATATTTTGAATCATCTCTGATGTAAGCATATAGTTTGACCCTTCATCAAAATAAACTAAATATTTTGATATGAATTTCTAAATTATCTAAAAGTCAGTCAAAGAGATAGTCGAAGAGAGAGATAACATAATCTTCTCTTCACTTATGACTTAAATATCGAAAATAGTTTATATCATTCATTCTTTTCAATCAATATTTGGCTGAAAATCAAAAAATGAATTCAAAAATTTACTGCTTTTTCCTTATTTTGCTAATTAAGTCAGTTTTGATTTACTCCTATTCGGGAGTTCGGGACGAAGTGAAGAAATTGCCGGGACTTCAATTCGCTATCAATTATAAGCATTATTCGGGTTATTTGAATTCAACTGATGACAGATTTCTGCACTATTGGTTCTTTGAAAGTCAAAGAGATCCTCAAAACGACCCAGTAGTTCTATGGATGAATGGAGGCCCTGGGTGCTCCAGTATTCTGGGATTACTAACAGGTCTAACATCAAAATTTACTGATATACTGAAAAATTTCAATTATAAATGATATTCCAGAACAGGGACCCATTCACGTCAAATCCAATGGCAGAGAACTTTACCCGAACCCAAACAGTTGGAATTTGAAGAACAATATAATGTTTTTGGAGGCCCCCGCGGGGGTTGGCTTCTCATACAAAAGCGATAAAAACTATGCGACAAATGACGACGAAGTGGCGAAAGCCAACTATGCGGCCTTGCTCAGTTTCTTCAAAAAATTCCCTCAATTCAAGAATAATGACTTTTATGTGACCGGAGAGAGTTATGGCGGCATTTATGTGCCAACACTTTCTGTAGAAGTACTCAGAGGAGAGTCAGACATAAACTTCAAAGGTTTTGCTGTCGGAAACGGATATTTAGACCGAAGCTTTTTAGGAAACTCTTTGCTATATTTTGGTTATTACCACGGATTATATGACACAAAGGTTTGGAACCAATTGCTGACCAATTGTTGTAATAACGAAACAGAAGTAAAGAAATGCGATTTCGTTAACAATCGAAACAATAGTTGTTACTCAGCGGTAGTGACGGCTTCGACATTCATTCACGAGCCCGGACTTAACATTTATAACCTTTACTCTGATTGTGAGGGACAGACAACTGTCAATCATAACAGTTCTTTAAAGAATTCGCGCGAATACTTTGACCGCAAACTAATGATTAAGAGCTTGAATTTCAAAAATGAAAGTCATTTGATTGAGAATCTAAAGGACAGTCCTCCCTGTGTCGACACCAGTTATGTTGAAAAATGGATAAATCAGAAGGATGTCAGAAAAGCTCTGCATATACCAGACTTTGTAGACGACTGGTCGGCCTGTAGTTTAACTGTAGAGATGGGTTATACCAACTTATATAAGACAATGAAACCTCAGGTCACAGAACTGTTATCATCGCCTAAGAATATAAAGGCTTTGATATATAATGGGGACGTGGATATGGCGTGCAATTTCTTGGGCGATGAATGGTTTGTTATATCTTTATATCTATTGATTCAAAATTCATGAATTGTTCAAAAGGTTTGTCGAAGACTTGGGTTTACCACTGATTAATGACTACAATATATGGCATTACAAGAAACAAATCGCTGGTTATTACAAAGTCTACAATAGACTGGCATTTGTTACTGTGCGAGGTTCTGGTCATATGGTACCCACAGATAAAGCCGGTGCTGCTCAGCTTATGTTTGAAGCATTTGTTAATGCTCAAGCACAATTTATTAAAATAGAATAAAACTTACAATAATACAAGACATTGAATTTTAATCTAGAATTCAACACATATTTGATTGAAAAAAACTTTGAGTTTGTGTCTCGAGTATAGAACTCGAATTTTTCAATATCACTAATAAAATAGATTATTAGCATGGACATTATAACTTTAACCAAAATACAAGTTATCGCAGTTTTAACAATTCCTAAAATTATTTATCCATTAAAGGGAATGAGAGCCTAATTTTGGTCACAGTATTTGTGAATCACTCATTCATTTATATTTTGTTTGTGTCAAACGTTATCATCGATTTTATTAATTTTGTTTTGAGTTAATAATCAGTTGAAACCGAATCAATAATGAGTTATAGTGACCAGAGAGCCAATGGACAGAATCTGTCGTTACCGCCGCGTTGGCTCAAGTGTCCGCGAAAGGGTGGTGTCATTGCCGGTCAGTATTCAAATCGTAAACGTATTTCGAAGAGTCTTACAGACTTGTCAACTGATTTCAGGCAAATTCATACCTTTTAAGACACCATTAGATGATAAATACAAGTCACAGATTCCTCCCTCGGATTCATTTACACCACAAATGTTCATATCATTGGTCGCCAGCTATAAAGTATTCATCACTTCTTAAGTCATTTTAGTCATAAATCAACATTTTGTCTGTATTTTAGGTCAAATTAGGTCTTTGGATAGACCTGACCTTCACGTCCCGCTTCTACAACAAGAGTATAGTCGAAGAAAAGGGCATAAATTATTGCAAATTCCAGTGCAGAGGGTATTTGACATCGATTTTGGAAATGGTTTTTATTCTTATATCTATTTGAATGACAGACACGACGAGTGTCCGACTGAAGAACAAACCCAACTATTTGTCAATTGTTGTGCGAATTACATATCGAAGAATCCGTTGGACGTGATTGGCGTCCACTGCACTCATGGCTTCAACAGAACCGGGTTTTTGATCAGTGCTTTTCTAATAGAGAAACACGACTGGAGTGTTGAGGCGGCTGTCGATGCCTTTGCCAAATCCAGGCCTCCGGGTATTTACAAAGAGTCGTATTTAAAAGAATTGTTTCGACGCTATGGCGATATAGACGACGCTCCACCGGCACCCGCTCTGCCTAATTGGTGTCTCGAATCGGACGATAGAGATGACGAAGACGTTCCACAGAATACCCAAAATAACCGCCAAAATAACCGTAATTTCAATAATCACAAGACCTCTAAGTTTATGGATGGCGTTAGCGGTGCCACAAATGTTACCGATATCTCCAAAATTAGAGAAATCCAACAAAAATGTCAGCGAATGAGTAAATTCAATGGTCGAGGGTTTCCCGGTTCGCAACCGGTTTCAATGGATATGCAAAATATAGGCCTTTTGGAGCAGAGGGAATATATGGTCAGCTGGAAAGCTGACGGCACCCGTTATATGCTTCTGATAGTCGGCGCCGATGAATGCTATTTCATAGATAGGGATAATACTGTCTTCAAAATCGATGGCATAAAGTTCTTTAAACGCAAAGAATTTCCAAAACATTTGGAAAACACTTTATTAGACGGAGAAATGATTTTGGATGTCGTCAAAGGCCAGAGTATCGCCCGATATCTCATTTATGACATCATCTCATTCGAGTCACAAGAAGTCGGTGGAACTGACTTTAGAAGACGTCTGCTGTGTATCGACAAAGAAATCATTAGTCCGCGAGAGAGGGCTAAAGTGGAGAACGTTATCGACAGAAGTCAGGAACCTTTTGGAGTTCGCAAAAAAGATTTTTGGGAAGTGAGGGATACCTTTAAAATATTCGACGAGAAATTCACGCGAAACCTCTCTCATGAAATCGATGGTCTCATCTTCCAGCCGGTGCCCGACCCCTACATCGCTGGTCAGTGCAACGTTACACTCAAATGGAAGCCTCCGTCACATAATTCAGTTGATTTTAAGCTCATGATAATTGTTGACGACAGGCCTGGAATGTTGAAAAAGCAGGTGGGCACCCTCTATGTGGGCGGACACGACCATCCCTTCGACCAAATGAAAGTGACTAAAGACCTCAAACAATACGACAAAAAAATCATTGAATGTACTTATGATTTGACAACAAGACAGTGGATATTCATGAGAGAGCGGACCGATAAGTCGTTTCCCAATAGTTACAAAACTGCGGTCTCTGTTTGTAATTCAATTAGGAATCCCATCACAAAAGAACTTCTCTTAGATTTCATCGAAAACCGAGCGTTTAGAATATCATTTAAACGACCACAAGATGGCCACTCCTCCGGCCCTGAAAGTGGTCTTATGCCACCTCCAATGAAAGCTCCCCGAAAATTATGATAATTTAATTTAATTTAATTTAATTTAGTTCTAAATCAATGTTTTTGTGTAAAAATATTTCATTCAATTCATTCTCTAAATGTTTTTATTTATTGTTATTTTGATACACATTTCAATTCAATCAATAATTTTGAAAATAAATTAACGTTTGATTTAATTTTATTCGAATTTTTATTCCTCGAATATTTTATGAATCATTTCCTTCAAAGCTTTGAGATCTGAATCGCTATAAATAGAAAATTATGTCTTTTATATGTGTTTTGCAATATATTTATCTGAAATTTTTCCTCTCATTTTAATTGAATTTCATTCAAATTCAAAGATAATCAAAGGGTTTGTGAACAGAGCGGCGAAAGTAGTCGACTGTCGACTCACAAGTCTTAAGACCTTTTATAACGTCTTATGTAAAATACAATCATTTTTTCGAAAATCAAAAAAATTGTGAGACTAGAGGTAGAGAACAACTATTCTTCTAATGGGGAGAGTATTCACAGACAGTCACATACAGTGAGACTAAAAACCAGTTTTTAGTTCGTTTTTTAGTCTGGAGTTCGATAATCGAAGGATTGTTTCATTTGATTCGACACATGGAGAGTGAGCCCAATGTAGGTGTGAAACACTGATCAAAATCAAAATTTCGAATCTTTTCAAGGATATTAAGGAAAGGTGAACAGCACCTGCAGCTCTGCA
>JAQFXL010000536.1:0-19628 GCA_034693445.1 Edwardzetes edwardsi
AAATGAACCTGATTCTGGGATTTTTGTCTACGTTTTAAATGGACAGCCGTTTGGATTGAGACGGCTTTAGGTTTTCGATGATTTTTAAGGACTTTTAACGAATTATTAAATTAATTTCAAACCCTTTTGTATAATTAGGAATTCCTCTCAATTCTGTCCCCTTATTGAAGGAAAGAGTGTTTTGCAGTCTATTTATAACATTTTTGTTGATTTATTCCTTGTTTTGATCGAATGATTGATTCACCCATCAATTGATGGGGTTTTTTACAAAAGATTTCCCACTTTTTAACCAAACATTTTGTTTCAATCGATAAGAGATTAGAAATGAATTCATAAATAATTAATGATTTTATCGTTTAATTAATGTCCGAAAACTCTAATTATTAACAGATATTATGTCGAACTCATGTCGAGACCGTCTCCATCAGTGTTTGTCCGATCCAATAGTGGCGTCCACACTGTCCACTACGGGTCACGGTATGATTCTGGCTCTAAAGTATGTGCTGCCGAAACTGTTGATAGGGCCGGTATACCACTGTCTCTCGTATTTCAAATACATCGAACTGTTCAAAGACCTGACCACTTCTGATGAGGACAAGGAGTCGTTCGAACAGGCGGAGGGTCTACTGGCGCCCCTCAAGAACGGCCTGGAAAGGGTGTGCAAAAGGAACGCCAGACCAGGTCTGTAGCCTTTCCTCTTAAAAACGATGTTTTGTTGTGATTTTTGTGCGGTTTTTCGACTTTATTTTTGTTGAATTGAAATGTTTTTCGAAATTTCACTTAAATTCTAATAATGTTTGCAAAATATTTGCTAATTTTCGAAACACACTGTATATCAAAATTGAAATCCCAGTTCCAGTAGTAACCATCGATGATAGAGCATGATCATTTTTTTAAAAATAACTACCTATTATCATCCAGCTCTTCTGCTCAACCTGTTCAATCAAAGTTAGCCTGTAAACTGCACATGCTCATTTCAAGAGACTGTGAGCTCTAGTCAATTTTGAAATTGTTATCAAGGTTGATATTTGTTTACTGATAGTAAGTCTTCAATTGAGCATGGTGTTATCCAATTCAATCAGGAAAGGGTAGTAAACAACTGCACAGGTAGTCGTATAAATCATGTGCAGTTTTCTGTGACGCTGATTTGATGCAGGAGCTCATCCCTCACCCTTGCATTGGATGCTATTCTGTGCTCATATTATTGACTGAAATCTTCCATAAAATGATGTTTTCATTCATCTATACCTTGCAATCGATTTGTGTAGACATTTATTATTCTGTGCTCTAGTCGTTTGAAAAGATTGACCACAAGTGCTCTATACTCAGTGGTGGCTGTTATGGCCGCCCCACAGCCTCCGCCGGCTAATTGTAAAAGGCTGTCCAAGCCGAAGGCCAAGTTTAAACTGAATCTCAATCATTATTGTACCTTAGTCAAATGTAAATGTCTAAGAATTATCAATGCTCTAGCTAACAATGAAATGGACTTTCTTCGTAAATGAATCATTTACTACATTAATGTATCTTGTTGAGTTTTGTGAAGTATTTTACTCGAATTTTTAATAACCAGATGTAATCTAGCTTACTCTTGAAAGTTCCTTGACTCAATACCTTGTTGAACTTTTCCATTTCAACAATTTGATTGATAGATGACTTTTGTTTATCTGTAGATAATTTTTAAACAATTTTAATGTTTTTTGTCGAGTTTTCGGGGAATTTCAGTATTCAATCGAATAGTTCTATTGATTTCACTCCCCTTCGCATAGGAATACCTGTTGCACAGCACCGACACATCCATCACCCAATCGATAGAATAGCGCTTCTCTTGATTTATAGGCTAAAAATCATTTTTAAATCAATCATTGATGACTTTTTGTCTATTTGCTATGCTAAGTAAATTACCATGGTTACTCTAGGATTGCTAGCTTAAAAATAGATTTTTATCGGGAATAAGCTAGCAGAATAATATATCAGTGCTCAGAATAATATTGTATTGACTTAGCTTTCGGTCGGCAAAAGTTGATGTTTACTCTAATAAGAGCTTCATTTTTACGATCAGTTTATTTCAATTGATTTTGATTTGAAATGCAATTACCTATCAATTGTAATATCCGGGTATTTACTCTCAACTCAGGTGAGGGCTATCTTCGGCTATACGGCCGTATCAACAGAGCCGCAGCGCTGACCAAAATGTCAGAACTGCAGCGGTCTATAGACGGCTGGGAGGGGAAAGACATCGGCCAGTTCTGCAACGAGTTTGTTATGGACGGCCCACTCGGGAAGCTGTCCGGCACTTCCGCCCGTTCGGGACGGATCACCGAACGGCATGTGTTTCTCTTTGATGGTCTGATGGTGTTATGTAAACCCAATAATAAGCGTTCCTCAATGACTGTGGCGGTGACCGGGGGTGGAGGCGGCGCACAGTGCGAGTGGAGACTCAAAGAGAAATACTTAATCAGAAATATTGAGATTATTGATAGAGAAGACTATAATGAGACAGATGTCAGTCCCAACAATGGATATCATAATAATAATAACAATAGCAGCGCTGGCAATGGCCAAGGTCAGCATAACAATGTGCCCAAATATGCGTTTGAAATTGTACCAAGGTAAGTTTCAATTTTTCCATTCAATGAAAATTGGGGTTAGTGTTCGAAAAATTATGGTTTTGCTTCCCTTTCCCGTGTAGTTATTCTTGGAATGGGAGGAAAGGGAATGCCTTGGGATTAAGGAATTTCCTTTTCAAAGACTAATTGAGTTTCGATTTTTAGGACTGACCTATAAATCTGTGTTTTGTTTGTTGTGAATAGAAATCAGACGCGAATTATTCTGTTCGCAAAATCACCCGAAGAGAAGGCGCTCTGGATGTCTAACCTTATTCTACTGAACACCCGTTCAATGTTGGAGCGAACCCTCGACTCTATGCTGACCGATGAGGCAAAGAAACACCCGTTAAGACTGCCGTCGCCCGATGTCTACCGGTTCGCTGTGGAGGACTCCGACTCTAATATCATATTCGAAGAAAGCAAATCCAATACTAACGTTCCCCTCATTAAAGGTATGTCCAAATTCTGTGTGATTTTCAACT
Organism: Edwardzetes edwardsi; assembly: GCA_034693445.1. Classification (NCBI taxonomy): domain Eukaryota; kingdom Metazoa; phylum Arthropoda; class Arachnida; order Sarcoptiformes; family Ceratozetidae; genus Edwardzetes; species Edwardzetes edwardsi. Next base: position 3,089 of record JAQFXL010000536.1, read on the forward strand.
AAATTTTTGTCAGTGATGTTCACGAACTTCATGGGTGTCAATGATTGGGGTATTTTAGGGGGTTTAAAATAAGTTATTCAAAATGCATCATGGGTATTTTCATTCTTCATTAACAACCCCTTGGCTTTCCTCTAACAACCCCTATATTTGATATTTTAATCGAAATAATTGGAAATTTGATGACATTTTGTGGAAAATTCTTTTATCAAAAATTGGATTTCATTTCAAAAATAGAGATTTAATTCCATTTGTTTTTTCAATTATTATCTCATTTTTGATGAAATTAAATATAATTTTCAAAAAAATATTTCCGAAAGCATACTATTAAATATTTCAACTCAGGGATGGCCAGAGGGGCTAATACTTATATATTTAAATAACTTGCTTATCATTAATTTTTTATTGGATTCACTCAAAATACCCAGTTAGAATATATTGGTCAAATGTTTACCAAGTTGAACTAATTAAATTTATCACCTTGCACACATCTCATATCAATTTTCCAGACCACCTGTCACTTGAAACTGTTTATCTCTATTTTACCCATTAGGATGTTCTAGATAATTTTAGCAACAATTCTAGTCAATTACATTTATAGATAGCCATTACCTTGGTGTTGAGTTTCATTCGAACTCAAGTTAACCTATATTAGACCACTAGTAATTATCTAGAACCTTCTTCCTAATTCAATTATCTGCAGTTCTGTGGCCAACCATGAAGTTGGCCCTATTTTAATGGAATTTTATAATAGTTCTGATAAGTTCTCCCCAATTGTTCTTGTCCCCCTTGACCCCCTGTCATGCTCGCCCCTGAAACTCATAAATTATATAAATTACCATGATGATTAAACTTGAACATAAAACAGGCGCAACACTACTAAAACTGGTGGAAAGGCTCACATATCACATGTACGCCGACCCGATGTTTGTGCGCACTTTCCTCACTACATATCGTTCATTCTGTACACCGCAAACACTGCTCGACCTTCTCATAGAGCGGTTTGAAATACCAGAGCCCGAGTTCACGTCAAGCCTGTGCTCGAGTCAACAGAACTCTATTCTGAGTCTAAATAACAGCATTAATAACAACTACTTCTTCGGTAATAATAATAATAACAACAATAATAACGACATTCAGTATAACAACAGTTCGTTGTGTTGTTATAACAACTCAATGGACGGCCAGTCGTATGGTTTGGTCGGCGCAGGCGGTCAACAGATCTATGAGAATACGGAAATCAGAAACAATTATCGGGAAATCCTAAAGAGGTTTAGGAAGGAGTACTCACAACCGGTGCAGTTTCGTGTGTTGAATGTGTTGCGCCACTGGATAGACAACCACTACTATGACTTTGAGAGGGACAGCCATTTGTTGGACACACTTAAGAAGTTCCTGGATGAAAAAGTCAGGGCCAAGAAGAATATGAGGAAATGGTGCGAAAATATTAAAAAGGTATTGGAAAGGAAGGCAGAGCTGTGTTGTGGTGAACTGCCACAGATTACGCACAGTTTCGAGAAGAACCCGCCCCATATCGAGTGGTGGCTGACCAAAGACCCGGAAAAGTTTGATTTACTTACGGTTTGTATTGAATTTTTCGTGGTTTGAATGAGTTTCTGATGGCTTTCCCTTTATTATTCGCTGTACAGCTCCACCCAATCGAGTTGGCCCGACAGCTGACACTCTTGGAGTTTGATCTCTACCGGGCGGTAAAGCCTTCGGAACTGGTTGGCACCGAAGGCCAGTTCGGTGTCTGGACTAAGAAAGACAAACAGAAGACATCACCCAATTTGCTCAAAATGATTCACCACACCTCCAATGTGAGTACATGTCCTCCCTTTCCCTTCTTAATGGGATTTCTCAAGTCTTCACCTCTTGAATAAGTGACTAATAATTTGAATCCCATTTTGGAAAAACAACTTTAGTTCACATTTTGGTTGGAGAAGTGTATCGTTGAGTCGGAGAACTTTGAGGAACGGGTGGCCATAATGTTCCGGATTATCGAAATCATGATTGTCTTGCAAGACCTGAACAATTTTAATGGTGTGCTCGAAATAATCAGCGCTATGAGCAGCGCTTGTGTTCATAGGTTGGAGCACACCATGAGTTACATTGAAAGGAACTCTAAGCTGAAGCGGGCTCTCGACGACGCACAGGAACTATCCGTAGACCACTTTAAACGGTATTTGCTTTCATCTATTGTGTAATCTTTCAGACTATAGTGGGATTTCATGAGTCTATTCAGTGTTTATAATCTCTATATTTATTTCTACGATAAAAGCCTTGAATTTCGTTTCAATTGATTTTTATTTAAAATTCAAATCAATTCATAAGGTATTTGAGTCATAGGAATGGCCAGCGATTAGTCAATGGGTTAGTTTTTTGATGACCTATAGTGGGATTTTCTTAATTTTAGTTCAGATGCCTTTTTTGAGAGGGTGTGCTGTCAAAGCTATGAAATTGAGTGCGGGTTAGGGCTGTTCCGATCTCTGGCCTATACTTTTGTTTGGAGTGCAAACCCGTTGTCTATCCCTTTGAGAGACGGAAACTGTATTTTAAAATTGAATTTCATTTGAATTCAATTTCTTTTTAATTTATTTCCATTACTTTTAATGACTTTCCTTCTGATTCACATTAAGTCTTGATTTTAATTCAAAGCCTGTGCTCTCATCTATGCTTTCTCTGAGTAGATAAGACGTTATTCTGTTCCAAATTCTTTGAATTATTGAAAAATAAATTAAATTTTCTGAACATAATAGTGATTTTAATGCTGTTTTAATCCCATTGTGGGACAGGTATCACGAAAAGCTGCGTTCAATAAACCCTCCCTGTGTGCCCTTCTTCGGCATGTATTTGACAAACATACTGCACATAGAAGAGGGCAATCCTGACTGTCTGGTGAGTTCACACCAGTCGCTCAATCACTATGACTCACAGTCGACGCTGACATCAATGTCCTCGACTATGAGTAGCGCACAGACGACAAACACATCCCTGTTGTCGCTAAGCTCATCCAATATGAGCTGTGCCTCTACTGCAACTGTCCACTCATCTCCGCCCCACTCTTCGGGCAGCAGCACAACTGGTAGTGTGAGCTCAATGGCCAGTACATCAGTGCCCAACACTCCCAACGCCAGCACCAGTCAAGTGCTGATCAATTTCAGTAAAAGAAGAAAAGTGGCCGAAATTACCGGTGAAATACAACAGTACCAAAACCAGCCCTACTGTCTAACGGTTATGCCTGAAATTAGGGTATGTCCTGTGCTCTCAATTTCATGTTTTACCTGCTTTTGGGCTAATTTTATGAATTAATACGTGTTTTTCATCCCATTCCTCCGAACAGCACTTTTTAGAGTCACTCAACCCTTTGGGAGATCTCGACGAGAAAGAGCTTAACGATTACCTATACTCCCGATCCCTTGAAATAGAGCCGCGAGGCTGTAAACAACTCAACAAATTCGTAAGTCTTTCCTCTAATCCCAGTCCTAAATAACAGGCAATCGATTGAGTAATTCATCGATAAATAGATTTTTTCACAAAAATATGTTTTCAAAAACATTGACTTATTCTGTTCTCTACACTTAATAACAGCCTCGGCGTTGGCCAGAGTTGTCGCTGAAGTCGCCGGGCATTAAGCCCAGAGGCAGTCGCGGTCACCACTTGCCGGCGCTCCAGTCGTTGGACTCATTACTTAACTCACTGTCCAATTCGCAAATCGAGGAGTCGGTGGACGACAGCCAAACACACAGTCCGTCGACACCGCAGACGCCTCCCTATTCAGCCAACAGTTATGGCGGTGGTAGCGATCATTCCGTTTTCGCGCCGGTGTTCATCGGCGGCGGCTCTACCTATAGTGGGCCGTCGCCCACAACACCCATTCATTCCACGCCACCGACGCCGTCGGCCTGGGCTTCGATGTCCTGTGGTTTGCCTCCAAACCCGTCTACACCGCCGCCACTACCGCCGCGATCAATGCGTCCGCGAAACTCGACGTCCATGTCATCAGACCTGTCCTCTCCGCGGAGTCGATTCGCGCCCACATTCATACCGATGCCGAACAGCTACGAAGACCAGTCGCCGCCACCTCTGCCGCCCCGTTGCCAAACATTTTCAACACTCCCACGCAATTCCAGTCATTCGGGAGTCCATCCGTTGGGCGGACACCATATTATACAGAGACTCAACTCGGAGATCACCCTGCCCAGGCGAAACTCGGCCCTTGACCTGCCCATAGCCCAGCCCCTATTACCCAGGCGATTCTCACAGTCGAGCCACAACCATGGTGGCCCAATGTCGCCACCCCCGCCCCCTCCCAATAGTACCACCGTATTCCTGCCTCCAGTGATCGGCCCCTGTCCACAGCTGCCGCCTAAGACCTACCGGCAGACCCTGAATAACATCGCCCGGACGTAATCCATACCACAGTTCTAATTATTATTTTTATCATTAATATAATTCTTATTTACTTTTACAGTTTGTGCCCTCAAAACGGGGTTAGACTGTAATTAATATAATTATTATTTATATATAATTTGAATGAAACGCAAATCCATTGAAAATCAAATGAATTTTTGGATTAATTTTTATTTCATTTTTTCGTCAAAAAGTCTTTACATTTGTTTTGAAGTTTAGTTTAAATTTTTTTTTCAATCAATTATTTAATGCATTGAATAATGAAATGTATTTTTGAGGCGTTTTTTGTATATTTTTAGTGAATTTTTAGTTGAAAATTGAGTTTTAATTAATTCCGAGAAATGTTTTCATTATTTTTGGTCTGATTTTAGTTTTTTTTTATTTAAATGTATATAAAGTTTAGTATAAAATATGAGATGAAAACGAATTAATAGATTATTTTTCGGCCCGAAAAATGAGATGACATTTGTTGTGATTTTTTGAATAACTGATGAATTGATTACTAAATTCTATTTAAGAGAAAATTGTTCTTAATTTTTATGAATTTCAAAACGAAAAGATAGTTTTGTTTTCTTTACTGTTTTGCTGTAAACTTATTTGAAATACTGTTTAAAACTAATGATAAGACTTATCGGTGACTATAATATAAGTATAGCGTACTTTCTGGTGCTCTAAGACCCGGGTCTTAATGGCCGGGAAATACGGTAATTGAGAAGAAAATACTTTTAATGAAATACAAAAACAAAGGAATCATTTGTTTTATTATTAAAAATATGATTCAAACAAATTTAGATTTGATTTTTTGTGTAGAAATTTATATACAATTCTATGGATTATTATAATTATATGCATATTATTATTATTATTATTATTATTAATGAGAATATTATTATAAATATTTAAAATATTATATAAAATACTATTAAAAATGTGTTTTAGTGAAAGAAAATTCAATTATTTTTTCGAAAAATTTAATTAATTCAAGTGACCTAGCTGACGGTTATATCCATTTCTATAGCATTTGTTGAGACATTCAAATCGATTACTGTCCCCATAAACCACACATTCAGTCTCATAGGGTCTTGGTAGTTTTTTTTAACTCATATTTATTCAAATAGAGAGTAAAACCAGTCATTTGTTGCAAACTATTGTCTGTTAATTGGATTTCTTCTGTCTTGAGATCAGGATATTGTTTCAGGGAAAGTATGAAAAACGTTTTCTCAAAGAAACGCATAAAATATTTATCAGGATGAACACCTTGCCTATTTTCTGTTGAATGCAACACTCTATTTGAGTCTATAGGTTGTTGTGAATTGTTATACAAATTCTTTGAATTGATATTCGAGCGAAATGTAAGACATTTACCAAACGGTGAGAGCATTTGAACATTGGGTTCGATATAATCACAAAACTTATATAACCTGGATTGAAATTGGGAAACTAATTGTGGTGTTTCATCTCTGAATCTATTATCCACCACCTATTTACCTAGTGTTAAAATCGGTTAATTTTTATCAAGTAAACTTCCTTCAAGAGTCAAGGTCAATTTCTTGAAATATACATTCGATTTGTTTGGCAAGAACATTCAAAACATATTATATAATTAAATTCAATGTCATTTGAATGCAAAAACTTGTTTGACAAGAATAAAAAGGAAACATTAATTTTAATCATTTTATTCAATTGATTTTATTTTTCCGAATCAATAATCAGCCCAATTGTTGACACATTGAGTAAAACTAATATTTTTTTAAGCTAGCAAATTATTGTTTGATTAGCTTATGATTATGTAAACAAGGTTGTTTTGGAATTCTGTTTAATCATTTTAAACACACTTTAATTGTGTTTAAACTGATTGAAAATATGTTGATTTCACGAACTGTAATATTTTCATCAATTTGTTTGTCTCTCATTAGAAGTAAACCCTTATTTCTGACCCCTTATATTGAGTCTAATCTCTTGGTTGAGGCCAAGAATATCAGTGCAGTCAATGGTCTGCCAAAAGCGCCGACTATTGAAAGTTATTCCGGATTTATAACCGTTGATAAGCAATACGAAAGTCATTTGTTTTTCTGGTTTTTCCCATCTTTTGTGAGTTACAGCCTTTTATCGAATGTTTAATTATAACTACCAAGGTCACTATTTTTCTTAGAATAAACCAGAGACAGCGCCAGTTATTATATGGCTGGAAGGAGGACCAGGCTCATCGTCAATGTGGTCAATATTTTCATTAAATCCCCTATTTCATTTCAATGAAAACCAAAGTTTATGTGTCTGTCCTTATGCCTGGGCTAAAAATTACTCAATGCTTTATATCGATAACCCTGTCGGAACTGGATTCAGTTTCACCAAGAACCAAAGTGGATACTCAACTGACATGAATTCTGTGGCAAACAATTTGTATGAATTTCTTCAGCAGTTCTTCACATTATTTCACGAATACAGAGATAATGATCTCTATATAATGGGTGAGTCCTATGCGGGGAAGTATGTGCCGGCACTGGGCTATAAACTCATGCAAATGTCCAACGAATCTAAGATCAACTTTAGAGGTATTGCAATCGGAAACCCATTTATAGATCCAATAAATCAAATGAATTTCGCGAATATTCTGAAGAGTTTGGGACTCATTGATGAAAAGGAAATGCAAATTATCAGCCGTTTAAAGGAAGAGCTGAAGACTGACATAAGAAACGGCAACTTTGCTGATGGCTATACAAAAGAGGGACAGCTATGTATGAAAAATTGTCTTGTCAATATTGGGTTAAATCGTTTCATTCTAATTTATCAATTCCAAGGGTATAAAATATACTATGATATGCTGAAACAAACAGAGCTAACTTACCCAGATTATGATGTAGGTCAGTCTGTGAAAGGCTGGCAGCACCATGATAGGCCGGACTTTGAAGAATACATCAACGCGCAAGGTACTCGCCTTGCTCTTCATGTTGGATCAGTAGAATATGACTTTTATAACTACATTGTTCCTGATAAATTAAAACTCGAATCATTGATCTCATCGGAGAAGAATTTGACCGCGCTCATTGATAAATACAAAGTGATGATTTATGTGGGCAACTTTGATTGGTATGTGGGCGTTGACACTATTAATGGTATGCTTGAAAATCCGGGTAAATATTATGTTCTAGTCACTTTTGTCGATAGAATTATTAAACTTTTCTCTAGATTGGAAATATTACAAAGAGTTTTACCATGCTGAGAAAAAGGCGTGGAAAGTTCACCAAGATGATGAAGAAATAACGGGCTTTCTTAAAACCTTTGGTAATTTCACGTTTGCAGTGGTGAGGAATGCGGGACATTATGTGGCGTACGATAAGCCCAGAGCTCTGCAAAACCTAATTAACAGATTCATTAACAATCAACTAATCGATATCTAATTGAGGGCACAATTCACCAAGTAGATTGTCGATATTTAACTTGTAAAGTTTGGGATAATAATAACAATAATATGCATTTAATTATAGTAATCCTTATAATTGTATATAAATTTCTACACAAAAAATCAAATCTAAATTTGTTTGAATCATATTTTTAATAATAAAACAAATAATTCATTTGTTTTTGTATTTCATTAAAAAAAAATTCTTCTCAATTACCGTATTTCTCGGCCATTGAGACCAGGGTCTTAGAGCACCAGAAAGTAGGAGAACGTACGCTCCTCGGGTTGTGATTCGGCACCAGTGCTGAAGACATCATATATCTCGTCCTCACTCACAGAGTCTGGGCTCAGATCTATACAAAACTCATTCGGATCAAGAATAGAAGCCAGGTCATTTCAATAGGTGACTGAGTTTCAGTGGATTTGAATACTTGCCAGGATAAAAATACAATCATTCCAAAACAGGAAGATTAAAAAGCTTGGGTTAAGCAATAATTTGATTTCATTCAAATCTGAAGAGGAAACATTAGTTAACATGCAAATTGTGATCTTTATAATTAATTACAATTTTCAAAGTCAATGCCAAACGAAGAGCAAGAGCTTTGAAGAAATTTTAATTTTCCAGATAATAAACTGTAGTTTTGATTTTAAAATTGTTTTATTCGACAATAAGTTTAAAAATAATTGTATTTATCGTAAAATTCTTTCGTAAAGTCTTTTATAAAAACATTTTTGTATTTATAAAAACAGTAATCAATCGATAGATTAGTTTTTGAGACAAAAATTAGTTTAAATACAGTTTTTGGTCTTTTTTCCGATAATTGTATGAAATTTTTGATACTTTTTTCGCTGATTTTTGTATTGATTTTGAGAATAATTGTCTGAATTTGAGGACATTTTTTGAGTACTTTTTGAATACCAGAGTTTGTGATCGGATTTAAGACACAATTAAATGCGTTTATCTCTAAATGTCTTAATTGCGATAATTTTGACAAATTCTTCAGTAATTTGTCGCTTAGAATCTGATCCGAGGAAAGGATAATAGACTTGAGTTGTGGTAAACATAAGTCGATTGACGACAAGTGTCTGTCATTAAGACTCGAGATTTGGAGCTCGAGTTTAATAAGATTTTCATTGACTGTGTTCTCATCGAAGGAGCCAATGGTCTGATCCACTGTCGAAGTGCTGTCACTAAGTTTGAGGTCATTTATATTCAAACTTTTGATTTTAAATTCGGTTAAAGACTTGAATTGTTTTAAAAGATCCAAAAGTTTTGTGGTTTTAAACAGACTTTTAGTTTCATTTGTGAATAAAATTAATTCAAATTTAATTAATTTAACCAAAGTTTCCGCCATTTTTGTCACTCCGGAGTCAATTGGGAACAGGTTTTCCCTATTCTTGTGTTTTATAGTCAATGAAAGTCTGTCTAAAGATTCAAATTTTGATATTTGTATTAAAGTTTGGTTCAATTGATTCGGTTCTTCACTGAAGTCATTGGTATTAAGTGTTAAACACATTGTTTTCATTTGTTTACTGTATTTATGGCTGAAGTCTACTATCGATTGATAGTCAATACCGTAAGAGATGTTAATTTCGGTTAAGTTCTTGAGATAATTGTCCGACGAATTAGTGAAGAGTTGGATATAGTTATGCCATAAGAACTGATACGGGTCTGAGTGGTAGTAAAACTGCTGCAGAGCCGGTGCTGTCCGTAATATTCGGCCCAATAGTAGATCCAACTCTTCATAAGTCAAGACCTGTTCACAAGAAACGACTTTTTCAGTATTTGATGCACTTCTTCGCCAAATGCATGAGTCGAATGTCAATCCCCTTAGTCTTTGGCCGGATTTTTGGCCGAAACAGTCCACTATTTCACAGGAAATGTCCCGAAAAATGCATTTTCGGAACTGAATTGTCTGTAGATATGGGCAGTGGTTCTGAAGACACTCAAAGACGTGGCCATCGATTGGCTGACAATTCAACTGAAACTCCAATTGACGTAAAAATTTCAATTTCTTCAGCAATTGATTCAACCATTTATTGAACTTCTGGTGATTTTCAAAGAGATTTTGCTTTCGATTAATAACTAATAAATTGTTTTGATTTTCGTCTGAATTGTGTTTAAATTCACTGATTGTTAGAGACTTTTGTTTTGTGAAAATCAAACTCTGGATATGTTTTGACAGACATTCAAATCTGATTTTATCACCAATTGATAGATAACTTAGGATTAGTTCAGTTAAGTCATCACCGAATCTATTGAAAGATGATTTTAATTCAATTGAATTCATTTTATTAATTGTTTTTATTCACAAACTTTTGTATTTTTCATTCAAATGTTTGTTTACAAACAGCTGTCAATTGTTTGCATTGTTTAGGGTTTGTGTGGATTAAGGTTTGGGTTCAGAACTCTTATCAGACGAGACCTTAATTTGACTAAACCTTGAATTTATTTTTGATAATTCAGTTGATATTCAATTTTAACCGAGCTTATAATGCGTTTGATTCAGCTTGTTGATAATTAATAATTGATTCATCACAAGGGATAGCAAATTATCGGGATTTTCAAAAGTTTAATTCTTGTACAATGACATAGAACATTTGTTTTACTAGTTTGGGTCACATAAACCTAGCTTATTTTGTTATAAAACAACTACGTTAAGGATATCAATTCTATCTTGCTAACTAGTTGCTTGAATCCTGGCTAAAATCTAGTTAATTTAATTACCAAGAACATTGTTTTGAAATTCAAACTTTGACACCTCTTCCTTTAGTTATTGTAACTTTGTTTGTGAGTAGTTTTATCACATTACATATATTGACAACAAAATGCAATGACTTTGAGGGCAAACAAAATACAACGTAAATCAAAATATATGCAAATAATTGATTGAATTTCAAAACATTATTTCACATACAATTAATTATTATTTATTCAATCTAATCTATTAACAAATCAGCAAGAACAAACAAAAAACATTCAATTAACTTCTAATCTACATTTGATTAAAAATCTGATCTGTTTGGGTGATAATATTTAGGTCTTGAGGGCTTTTCCACCTAAAAAACCGGTATTTTTCTGGTCATGTCTTATGTTAATGACCTCTGAGTATGAGTTCAATGACGGCATTTAATAACACATTTGACACACATTTGCTTTGAAGACAATCTTAAGACAACCACTCAATTGATTCCTTGTTGCTGCTGTCCATCAACTGAAGACATGTCACAATCAAAAGGAGTGATCACTTCCTGTCAGCAATTGGTTTATATCACCCAATGGTTCACCGAAATGAGTGAAATGCAATCACAAGACTTTATGAAGTATTTGCTCAATAAATACGCCAAAAGTGGCCAACAAATGGACAGCCCATTGGTCAACGGCTTCAGTCAATTGGGTATTCATTTGTTTTCTCACTTATTTGATCCGGTTTTCTGTTTACAACTATCTTAAGACTTCTGCAGTGAGTTTAAGTGCTCTTCCGATTAATGGACACACTTTCAGCTCTACCGGTGCTGTCATTCACGAGACGAGACAATCGCTTCTTAAGATTGCATTCTTGGTTTTTATTCTTTAATTCTTATGTGCTGTAGAAAAACGGCTGTCCCTTAGTTTAGATATGCAGTGCTTTAAGTACAGGCGTCTGATCTGTCATTGCTTTTGATGACATACCGGCCCTTAGTTTGAGACAATTCATGTCTCTCATTATTTTTATGAGCTGTGCCCATACCATAGCTCCACACCATAGGTTTTACTCATACCTTTCCCCTACCTGTGCAATAATTAGGGCTTTAACTCTAAATTAAACTCTTCCTCTGATAGAATAACCATTGATTTCTATTGTCTTTTCTCTGCGCACAGGTATGTCCGATAGGCCGGCCTCCATATTCCAGTGCCGAATGAAGCTCTTCAGCGAGTGGTTCCTCCAATGGAGTGATGAGGAAAAACAGGAACTACTGATCCGTTTGCGAAATATTGACTCAAAATTTATGGACGAATTCCAGTCTAATATTGAGTCGAATAACACTATCGGCGCCGCCACTGATGACTACCAGAGCACAGGTAGTCATGCGTTGAATGGCAATATAGACGATGACAGTAAGAGTTCGGAACAGTTGGTTATGAATGGCCTGAATTCGGATCAAATACAAGAACCTATTGATTTGAAGGTAGCCGTCAAAGAAGAAGAGGTCAGTCTTCAAGAAACGCAACAACCGGTGGAACAGGTCATGGATTTGGTCGAAGCACAAGAAGTAGAAGTAGAAGTAGATGTTGTCATCAACAGTGGTGTCGATAAAGAGGAGGAAGAAATAGAGGAATGTCTTGAGAAAGCAACGGATGAATTGGTGGTCAATAATAACGGGTCAACGGCTGATATCTTACAAGAAGTTTGCGGTTAAATGAAGACTCATTTGTTTTACTCATTTTTATGTTGTTTGCCCTCTACCTGTGCCCCCAATTTCGCCATATATTTGACCAATAATCGGATATTTTGTTTGTTTTTCCCTTTAATTTGAGTTTAAATTTATTTTTCGGTATTTTTTGTGATATTATCTGAAAATAAGATATTATTTTAGGAATCAATCGCTAAGAAAATCCTCTTAAAGACTGAGTTTTCGATCATTTATTTGGATTTTTCCCTAATTTTGGGGATTTTTCTGCCAATAATTTGAGATTTTTGCCAATTTTCGGGGGATTTTCGCCAAAATATTCCTCACATTCGAAGCGATTGATTGCAAGTTGAAAATCAAAATAAGTCTTAAGTTTTGACTCAATTTCTGTTTCTGTTATTGATTTTGAAATTGAATTATATTTTTCTCATTTTCTTTACATTCCTTAAGAAATTTCCCACAATTTTACCCCAAAAGAGCATTTAAAATGCAATTTAATTGAATTATATTCTAATCTACTATTAATTTATTATAATTATTACAAAAACTATACGAATATTATGATTACATTCAATGACTACTCTTTAAAACCGGATTTTACTAATTATTATTAACTATTATTAATATAATTTCTATTAATAACTATTACTATTAGTGACTGTATTTAAGTTTGAATTCTATGCAGACTTTTATACTGAAGTTTGATATCATTTGAAAAATATGTTCCAAACGATAAACTTTTGGTAACTTTTCTACTATTGATTGCAATTAAAACTTTTTTGTCGATTTTGTGTCATTTTTTGACTTAATTTTCAAAATGGAATTTTATTATTCAAAACAATGGGTTTACAATACTTCGAAAATAGAAGAACTACTGAATTATCCCCAAATTAAGCCCATTATTGCAATTACCATGTGGTAAATGAGCTTATAATTGCGTTTACAACCCCATGGGCTTAATTGCGTGGGAATTCGGTATTTGAAAATCGGTAATAAATGAAAAATAATAAATTAATTGAAAACTCCCTAATTTTTGCCCATAAAAGCGGGCATTTTAAATGAAAACCGGGTTTTCTGAACTCATTCTCGAAATTGAGTTAATTTTCTTTGGGTTTAGAGTCGATTTGTCGCCAGAATTCGGCCCTATTTTTGTCGATTTCGGCCCACATTCGGAGCAATTGTTGTGATTTGATTCTTCCGGACGCGTTGTCGAAGAAGCACTGGAACCGTATCACTCGACCAGAGTTATGGTATTCCCTCTGTTCGTATTGGAACGCCTGTAGCATAACGTCAAACAAATCAAACTCTTTGACAATCTTTGATTCAATTGATTCGTGGGATTCGTATTCGTTGAACAAACCATTGAATTCTTCGCAATTCTTCTCCGGTAACAAAGAGCCTAAAAATTGGTATAATTTAAGCATAATTTAGGCTACTGTTTCGGTTGAGCAAGCTTAGAAACTGCGAGCTAGGTAAATTCAGAGCCAATTTTTATTTGAGCTTGGTGAATTGAAATACCAGTTACCTAAATATCCCATAGCATTGACTTCGAGTTCGTGTTTCTTCGCGGTTGAGATACCATCGTATGGCGTGATATCACCGACAATACATTCGGCCATATCGTGGATGAGCGCCATTCGCAACAATTTATTCTTGTCCACTGTCTGGCCCTCATCAGGGGTGTACACCATCGCCATGATTGCCATTCGGTACATATGACCTGGTATTCAATGAATAGCTTGCTTTATTTGAATTAGCCAAGGCCAAATGATTGCCTTAATAGTTTTGGCCCTTGAACCACGTCAATCCAATCCCTTGATAATAGCTAGATTAAATAAATAAAGTTAAATACCGGCCACGGTTTCGGGTTTGTCCAGGTTTCTATCGGGTAGAACCCAGCCCGCCCTGACTAGGTGCTTGAGCTTCCCGATTTCGCACAAGAATTTGACCATCTTCTGGCTCTCGTTGGTATTATTCTCCATATTTTCATGAATATATCCTTGACACAATTAAATTTTTTTCAAATCTGATGTCAACGAGTGAACAAATTTTTACACTTACTCATTCATAAACTACGTTAGCTTGTTCATTTTTTCGTTTACCCGTGTTTCATTTGCTTAATTTTCTTGGTGATTTTAAAATCAACACGATTGTTTTTTAAAGTTGTTTTATCAAGTTGTTGAGTTAACAAGTTATCAAGATAGATTTTGTGTATTTTTTAACTTAAACAATGAAAATGATTTAGACATTGTTTATGAATAACTCTTATTATCGATAATTTGTTTTTGTTTTTTGTTTACAAAACACGTGTTTTGTGTTTAAAATCAATTAATTGTCAAATGATTGGAATTGAATTAATCAACAATTTATCGGTTAATTGATCTATGAATAAGTGATTGTTATCTTGCAATTGTATATCAACTGAAAAGTACTTCTTATCATAATTTTGTGGTCAAAACTAATTCTTGTGAAAAATGTCATCAAAACAAAGACAACAAAAGACTTGTCATAACACTAGAAGTGATGACAATCTGTTGAAAATCAGTGATAAGTCATCATTGGATCGATTCGGTGATGATTTGATTGAACTAATCCTCAGTTATCTGCCAATCGGTGATAAGATCCGAATGGAGTGTTTGTCAAAGCAGGTCCAGAGTCTGATCTTTAATAAACAGCGGTGTCTTCGGATAAGTCACGTCCAGAGTATAGACAATCTGAAGGAAATTATCTCAAAACCAAACAAAACAACTCGTTATCAGAGCGTTAATTATACCGCTTTTCAAACCGTATTAAAGAAGTTCCGCTTTTTGGAGACAATCCGAGTCGAGGGCCGAATGACATGCGATTCACGACTCATCCGAACCATTGCCGACAACTGTAGACAATTGAAGAATCTGTGGATTAATGTCAGATATGTTACGGATATAACCAATGATTGTCTCAGAGATTTTGGCCACAAATGCGGTCCAACTCTTCAGTCACTGAAATTCGACGGTCTGTCCGACAAACAAATGAGACAATTGCTGTCTTTATCTCCAGAATTGCGGGCAATAACTGTGGATAACCTCAAGACAGTGGTCACAGATGCCAGACATTTACCCCGAAGTGGGGATCAATCGGCGGTTTACCCGAAGTTTTTGCCGAAACTACAAGAAATCCAATTCTGCAGATGTAATGAAAAGGTCTTAAATCAGTTCCAAAACGAATATTCAGACAATTTGCTGAAAATAACCACTCATTTGCTGACACTTGACCTCAGATCAGACGCTATGACCCGAGCGCTGACCGGTTTCGGTCGCTTCCATAAACTCAGAGCACTGGACCTGTTTATAGACGTGTGCGACGACTCTGACGTCAAGTCAATTGACAACGGATTGAGACAATTGGCCGAAGAATGTCAACAATTGAAACAATTGTCGTTCACTTTAGACGGAAATCTTCTGCAAAACAATAATCTGTTTTCGATTTTCGCGTCATTTAAGTCATTGTCTTCTCTTGAGATCAATATAACGATCGCCGAATTGGACGACAATCCAGTCTATAATTACGGATCAATTCGTGATTTGAGACATTTGTGTCATTTGAAACACTTGAGTCTAACTCTGGAACAGCTCAGCGACGACTGCATTGAGAATATCGACAAATATTTGCCACAATTGGTGTCCATTCGTTTCAACACAACAAAAGCCATTACAGACCGAAGTCTTCGCTATTTATCACAATTGAAAGCATTGGCAAAACTGGAGATAATCTGTTTTACCGCCGAAGAAGACAACAACATTACCAATGATGGGGTAAAGCAGTTGATAGACAAGTGTTCTCGTATTAGAAGCCTATCCTTAGACCAGAAGAACCTTCACTTCGACTTCGATATCAGCGAAGAGAGTATCGAAACAATGATTTCTAAATCGAAACTAATGCCGAAAATTCAGTACAACTTCTCATTTGCTGTCAATAAGAATGAAAAATCCATTCAATTGTTTAATAGAACAAATAATTTGCCACCAAATCTCTCGATTGAGATTTTGTGAGCATTTTTGCCCATATTTTAACCAATTTTTGTCATATTTCACATATAATTTGCTGTAATTTACAGCGTTTTTCAGTTCGTAGTGACTTTTTTCCAGACTAATTACGCACTGAATAATCAATGCTTCAAAAGGGCGCAAACATATCATATGTGACGTAATATGTGTGGTATGTTTGCGCCCTTTTGAAGCATTGATTATTGAGTGCGTAATCACAATCTGGAAAGAAGTCTCTACAAACTGGCAAAACGTAACACAACTTTCATTTCAAGTAATAACACTCTGGAAAATGCTGTTCAGTTTTAGTAAA
>JAQFXL010000537.1:0-19625 GCA_034693445.1 Edwardzetes edwardsi
TTAAATAGATAATAATTTTTATAATTTTATTTTTGATCAAAAAGTTTTGAAACATTTTTTCCCTTAAATTTTATTTTCAAACAAAGTTATGAAAACTTCAAAGATTCTAATTTTGAAGCAATTATTAAATTTTTTAAACAATATTTCGCAAATTGAATGAAATTTTATTTGTTTTTTGAATTTTTAAAATTTCTTTCATTTTTGAAGTAAGCGATCAAATAAATAAAATATTCAAACATTTCATTTGTTTTTATTGTTAAACACTTTTGATTTCTATCTTCAATCAAATATCAGATATTAATCTAGATCATTACTCAAGATTTGTTTGGATAGTGATCAAGCAAACTTAGTGGTCAATATTTAAACTGTTTGAAAATTAATTAGGATGCAAATTTTTATTATATTTGATTTGACCCGAATATATTCAAACTGTGGCTATCATTTGGGTATTGCAAACATTCAGACAAAAAGATAGAGAATTACTTCAAAATTGAGTACAAGTTATGAATTATTTTTTTGCCCAAATTATTCCGATATCCAAATAACTTGGAGCAGAAAATTGATATTAAACTTCAAAACGGTTCGTCTCATTCTGATAAACGACTAAATTATGTATACTTGAAATTTTTAATTCGTCTACCGTTTATTCAGTGGTTGAGGATAAGTGCCTTGAGCATTATGAGGATGAAAATGTAAAAATTTCATTTCGATTGCAGTTCTTTTGTGTAAACATTACTTTGTTTTTCTATTTGAATGAAAAGATTAATAACTCGTAAAATAACGGCATTTAGTTATTATAGAAATACTTTTCAATTCAAATCAATGATTCAAATCATTGTTTAGAGTAAAAGAAATTTTTGATTGATTATAATCGTTAACAAAAGGATAGATGATTAATGAACTGGATTATGGCCGAGAGTAAAAGTACGACAATTATTTAATCCACAACAAGTTTGTGTTGAGATTTTTCAATTAAGACGTTTTCAATACACTATTCATTGTTTCATTCATTTGATAACAAGATTAAGATTGATATGACTTAAGTATAAAAATAATTTCAAAATTGTTAAAAAAATTAATTTAATGAATGAGCGATGATTTAGAGGAATTTCAAGTGATGGTGGTGATTCATTATAAATTCCAATAATCAGCACAAATATCAGCTTCAACCTTTTTCCAGAGTGACTTTCCTTACTCATCCTTTACTATGTGATACAGACCTATACCTTGAACTTTACCTGAGCTGTTGAACCTAATCCTCTTCATAATTAAAAACATATGCTTTTATGACTTCTTTTGGAATATAATTTGAATGATTGCAACAATTGAGTGGATTTTGATTTCTAAGTCGAATCAGTAATGATTTTAATACCAAATTCATTAGTTTCACGTAAACTTGTGATAAATTGCTGGATCATTGTATTAACAGGTTTTCACTGCTATGTTCTCCCAAATACTAAACCAATTTTTCCGATATTTAAAGGTATATCGCCTTAAGTGTTGATGAGAGAGACAGAGAGAGAGAGAGAGAGAGAGAGAGAGAGAGAGAGAGAGAGAGAGAGAGTCCTCAGTGATGGGTACAAATAGATATCAAACAGGAGATGAAATACTAAGGGTATAACCAAGGTTTACACCACCAAACAAATGTCAAAACAGAAGAGAAAACTTTCCTAGTAAACTTTTTTTTATTGTTATTTTAATTTTCAAATGAGACAAATATTATGACAAAAGTCAGTATAAATCAAAACTCGAATACGAAATACAAACTTTTTAATGAATTTCGAAAAATATTATTTAAAATAAAAAAAAATTATTTATTCGTGGAATCCATGATATATTCATATTGACCTCATTTATAGCTGTATTTGTATTATAATTTTGAACTCGAAATCTTTTTCTTCTCTGGAGAGGAAAGCCCTCCGCACAGGCAGTGAAAGTGCAATTCCAATGCGAAAACCGCTTTCTGTGACGCAAAGCGCTGTAAAACACTATAAGCGCTGTTAAACTGTAAGTAAATTGTATTTAATTTTTTGTATAATCCGAGTCCGAGTAAAGGCTATGACTTTCCACTGATAGTGAAAGCAGTTTAGAGCGTTGCCAGAGTGGAGTGTCTCAAAAGAGGAGTAGTTTAGCGAAAGTCTGACTGAGGGGGTATATAAACCACATACCAGGGCTACCACAGCCCGACTTCTCTTTTTTCTTCACTCTCCTCTATTTGTCCGAAAGTTTTATTTGATTTAATAGTTTCGTTGAATTCCTTCTCAAAGTTATCAACGATTTAGAGAAGAGAAGTGAAGACAAGTTTTTCAATTTTCAAATCCAAGTTAAGTTTTATAAGTTATCGAACAAAGTTATTGTTAACTTGGTATTCAACAATGGAGGGTTCTCCAGTGATGAGGCCTACCATTATGGATGAAGACATTGTGATAAGTGGTATGAGTGGCCGCTTTCCCGAATCTGATTCGACAGATGAGTTCGCACAGAACCTCTACAATGGGGTGGATATGATTACAGTCGACAACAGGCGATGGCCCACAGGTTTGGCACAGAATTGAATTTTTCCAAATTCTTTGCTTTTAGTCTCTGCTTACCTAGATGAAATTCTATGCTCTTTTTTAACAAGCTAGCTTAAATTTCCTATTCTTTAATAATCTTGCTGCTATTGGCTATTGGAAACAATCGTCTATAGACCAAACGACCAAGACGTATATTCATTAGCAGATTTATCTCTTGGAATTTTGGTCCGTTGAAGATGTTTAGAATCGACGTCATTTCAAAGCTATTTTACTCAATCAATTTGTCTTATTCTGTTATGACCTTGAATAATTTCTAATGCTTTCTTACCCAAGACCTTTATGGAATGAACCAGAAAATGGGCAAAATTAAAGAGGTCGACAAATTTGACGGACTCTTCTTTGGTATTATGAGTGCTTTGGGCGACACAGTTGACCCCCAATCAAGAATTCTTTTGGAAACCACATACGAAGCCATTGTTGACTCGGGTATGCCTTTAGAATATTTGATACAATTATTGAAATATTTACCTAGATATTTGATAATTAAAACGTAAATTCTCATTCCTATTCTGCAGGGATTAACCCGCAGACCCTCCGAGGCTCAGACACAGGTGTCTACATTGGAGTTTCCTCTTTTGGAATGCCCGATGGATTGCCAGAAGAAGTTCAACCAGACTCACAGCACTCCATGGCTGAGATATTGCTGTGGGCTCCAGGAAATTCAAAGTGCCTTTACGCTAACAGAGTCTCATTTGTGCTCGACTTTCACGGTCCGTCCCTCGTTATTGATACGGCTTGTTCTTCAAGTATGGTCGCCTTCAATGTGGCCATGAATGACCTCAGATTAGGTATGATATTGAACTTGCATTTCATGAATAGTTTGTAATTAGTTTTGGGCTAACCTTCAGGCAAATGTCGTCAGGCAATAGTCGGCGGCGCACACATAGATCTGCAGCCCTTCACAAACCATATCTTTCAAACTACTCGTCTTAATGGAAAAGACGGTATTCCCAAAGTATGGGATGAGAACGCTGACGGATTCGCCAGAGGAGAGACTGTTTGCTGTCTTTTCCTTCAGAGAAAGTCTGACTCAAAGCGTATTTACGCGACTGTCCTCAACTCCGGCGTCAATATTGACGGCAATAAAAAGATGGGAATGTTTTTCCCCTCACCTGATAGTCAAGAAGAGTTAATGATTAAGGTTTACAAAGAGGTTGGGGTCAACCCTTTGGATGTTAACTATTTCGAAGCTCACGCCACCGGAACTAAAGTAAGGAAAACATAACTCCTGAGACAATCAATAAGAATTCAACCAAATTTAATCTTGGCAATAGGTGGGCGATCCTCAAGAAGCCAAGGCTATTTATAATGCCTATTGCGCAAAGCCTAAACGACAGGGCACTCTTCCTATCGGGCTATTGAAGAGCAGTACCGGACATGCAGAGGGAGCCTCAGGTGTGACCTCCGTTACCAAAGTATTGTTGGTTTACGAACACGAATGCATTCCTCCGAATCTGCATTTAAAAAATCTTAAGACAAGTATCAAAGAATTCTGTCCACCACTGGTTCCTATAAATGAAAATTTCAAATACACTCCGGGTATTGAATCAAATAGACTAAGAGTAGAGAAGTTTATTTTAATTTAAAATCCCTTTATCCAGGCATTGCTGGCGTCAACAACTTTGGCGTGGGTGGAGTCAACGGCACTGTACTGCTTGCACCTAATCACAAGACAATGGGCCCGGATTGCCTCAAAATAGCGGACGAGATTCCGCGTCTGGTCAACATATGTGCCCGAACTGAGGAGTCGCTCAAAAAGATGTTTGATTTCATAGAGAAAAATCCAGAGAAATTAACCCGCGATTTCTTGGCACTGATCGCTGGAACTATGAAAACTAGGCCCACATTGAACTCATGTGGGCTTCCATATAGAGGTCAGTCTAACACTACTATCGATAGAAAAGTCAAACATTTGTTAAACAAATGACTTAAACTTTGATTTAATTTTGAAGATTATATCAGTTTATAAATCACTCGATTTTTTTTCCTCAAAAGTGTGTTAATTATATGAATAGAAGCGATGAGATTAAGCACTGAATTTCTCCCTTTCCTCACTTAACTTGCACAGACTTTTAGGTTATCTCCAATGATAAGGAGATGGGAAGGAAGCCCTAATACAACAGTAAATCACACTAAAAACGCTGTTTTATTCAACGAAATTTAAATGGATTATCCAAATATCAATTAGAATTATCTTTTTAATCTTGAATAAGGGAGAGATGCCGCTTATGATATGCTAATAATCCATCACATTTTTGACACATTCGCCTTCGAAATGCAAGAAAATTAAAATCAATCAAAAATTCAAATAATTTTAAATAGAAATTAATGGAAATTTTTGTTTTGTTTGTTCAAACAAATCAACAAATTATATTTGAAAATGAATTAATTCCACTGAAAAGAGGGTAAAATATCTCTGATTCTAATCGTGAGAATAAATTTGCACAAAAAAAATACTGGATTTTCATGAATATTGTACTTTTGTATAGTTTTCTACATATAATTGACACTTAAATTAATGGGTCTTTTCTTAAGTGGAAAACTCATTGATTTTCTCAAACATTTATTGATTTATTGATCATTTTGACAAAGAACACAATGAACTAGTTATTAATCTTGGTAATTGTTTTGCTGTGAAAGCTTATGAGTTCATGAATCTTATGAATTACACATAAATTTCACATAAAATCAAACATTGAATTAATTTTGATTCTATTGAGCTCAGAATATAAATTACCCTGCTAAGAAAACAAAAGGCCCCTGTTCCAATTAACCAGTTTCTTTGTAATATTTCAAGTCTGGCAAACAATTGATGAAATGTTGATTAAAATTAATTTTCATTTGAATTATAGGTTCAATGATTATAAAACAGGTTAAGGGAGAGGACAACCAACTGACCTATGAGTACAAAAAACAGTCCGCAATGTTGACACTGAAAACTCAGAGACCCGTCTGGTTCCTGTTCCCCGGTCTGGGCGGACAGTGGACTGGAATGGCTAAAGCTTTAATGCCAATTAAGATATTCGGCCAAAAGATTGAGGAATGCCATGAAATTCTCGCTCCTTTTGGTATAGATTTGAAGAATTTATTGTTATCTGACGACAAGGACTCGATGTCGACGATGACTAACAAATTCTGTGCCACAACTGCCATAGAAATAGCATTATTTGATTTAATAACTTCACTGAACATAAAACCGGACGGAATTATTGGCCATTCTTTCGGCGAAATAGCCTGCGCTTACGCTGACGGGTGTCTGACCACAAAAGAGGCTCTTCTGGTCACATATGTCAGAGGAGTTGTCACAGAAAGTGATAAAAAGATACCAAAAGGTTTGATGGCTGTCGTCGGCATGAGTTGGACTGAAGCCAAAAAGATGTGTCCGAAAGGGGTTAGTGTTGTCTGTAATAACGCAAAGGACACAGTAGTTCTCTCCGGTAAGTTATTTAGTGATGAAATTGATTTCTAGAAGAAATTAATCCAATTTTATCTCTTACTTAAGGCTTGTATTCCGAAGTGAAGAAACTCGTCGAAGATCTGACCAAAAAAGGGTTTTTCATTCGGGAACTCCAAAGCAGTGATATTCCATATCATAGCGAATATCTGATAACTTCTGCCAAAAGAATGACAGATGAGATCAAAAAATATTTGCCGAATCCTAAACTTAGATCAAAGAAGTGGATCTCCACCGCCATTATGGAGTCAGATCCGGATGACATTCTTCGATACGCATCCGCCGAATATTTCGTCCATAACCTCATTAGTCCCGTCTATTTTTATAATAAGTTAAAACACTTGCAATCGGACGCCATTGTAGTAGAGATCGGACCGCACGCCCTGTTCTCGAAGATAGTCACCCAAACACTGGAGGCCTCAACTTATCTATCGCTCATCAAAAAGGACGCCAATGACACCAATTTGGATATGTTTTTGGGTTCCGTCGCAAAACTCTATGAGTTAGGCATTAATCCAGACATTGAGAACCTCTACCCGAAGGTGGAGTGGCCGGTGGCCAGAGGCACGCAGTCTATCAGTTCCCTCATGCAATGGGATCATTCGGACATTTATTTCGTGCGAAAATTCCCAGACTATCACTTTCGGGCGACCGCTGCGGATATGAATGAAAGGATCGATTTGTCCAAAAGTCTTAAATCTCATTTACCCGACCATTGCATCGATGGTAACGTACTATTTCCGGCCACCGGTTACTTGATGCTGGCCTGGAGACAGTTGGCCGCATTCAACGGCAGGATTTGGAATCAAATACCGGTCGTCTTCGAAGACGTCCAGTTTAGACGACCCGTGTTTTTATCTGAGACGGAGACCACCCGATTGAAAGTCAGATATTTCCAGACATCCGGTAATTCGTCATTGATTTACAAAGCACTCAATTCTTTCAAAATTTGACCATGTTTACTTTTCTCAATCCAGGCGAATTTGTGATCTTGGAGAATGGTAATGTCACGTGTTTGGGTAGAATCCGAACCCCCGATGAATACACTCTTAGCGTTCAGAACATGATTATTGAGGAAACCGTTAAGTCGTCAGACTTTGAGGTCGAGATTGAGGGCAAAGACATCTACAAAGATCTTCATATTCTGGGCTACGACTACGGACCCAAATTCCAAGGCTTGAAAACTATTAAGACAAACAACTTTGAGAAACTGGACGGCACTGTTCAATGGGAGGGCAATTGGGTCACATTTATGGATTCCCTACTCCAGACTATGGCGGCTGCGATGCCGTTCCGCAAAATGATGGTTCCGGTGATGATTAAACAAATGCGATGCGACCCGAAAGTGCTCTACGAGGCGGTGACCGCCAACAGAATAGCTGAAGAGAAGGCAGAGGTAGATGAGGAAAGTGCTCTGGTAGATGTCTGTGAACATAAGCCAGAGGGCAAGAATGAAGTGGGAGAAATACTCGGCGCCAATAATATCGAGAATCTCGAGGACCTGATTGCCGATGAGTTCCATATTTTCAAGTCTTTGCTGCCCTTCCACGTAGACATGAACTCACGTATGATTGTGGCGCCAGGCGTTGAAATCGAGGACTTGATGGCACTACCCATTCCTCGCAAGACCAATGTTCAGGACTTGAAGCTCGAGACCTATCAGTTTTTGGCCAACGAAGAGTCCAATGCTATCGGAGAGACCGAAAAGATACAAATCAAAGAATATATTAAGGTTTGTATCAAAGACTGTAATCTCTTATTCATTCAGTCAGTGTTTGAAGCGGTTATAAAAATAAAGTTTTACAAAACTAAGGTTTAAACTCATACTAAAAAAGCTTCCCTTTTAATAAAACCTTAGTTTCGTAAAACTTTATTTTTCAATCCACTCATAAATATGCAAACATTTGAATTAATTTAGTAAATATCTGTCGTTTCTGAAGGTCTGTTCACTTCTTGTGAACAAAGCAAAAGCTGTGTTGAAAACCGGCGACAAATTGCCGGACAACCCATTGGATGAAGAATTGGTTCACCAATACCTGACTGATGTCAAAGAAGAACACGTTTTACTCAAACTCATCAATGAAGTGATTAAGTTGTCTAACGATGAGAACCAAAACCTCAAATGCAATGAAGAATCGCTGCGAGACTTCATCAGTGATTTGCAAAAGAAGCCAGAATTTGATCCCTATTTGGATGTCATCAATCAGGTCTCGAAGAACGAGCATCTGATCCGTTCCCTTCTGGATATCGTCAGCGAAAACTATGTGCCGAAGAAAGAAATCAAAGTCTTGGAAATCAATCTAACAAATGGTTTGTTTGCCGAAGAAGTGGACAACCATTTGGCTACTTCGCACATATACCCCATTGATGTCAACTATTCTGTTGCCGTCAAATCTGTGGACACTCTTAAAGAGAGTTATCGCAAGAAGTCGTTCAAAATCAGCGAATGGGACCACAAAAAGAGTGGCTTCCCTTCAGATGTAAATATGCCGAACCTGTTGATAGTGAACGACACGACCGACTTATGGGACCTGAAGTTAGATGAGTTCGTTCAGGAAATGTATGACATTGTGCTGACAAAAGGCTTCCTGTTGTCTGTCTTCCGATATAAGTTCACAGAACCAGAGCTGGCATTGAATGGAATGAATTGCAAAAAAGATATTTCGAATGTAGTGCTCGAAGAGAGAGTCAAAGACTTTGCCGCCGCGGCAAAGAAAGTCGGCTTCTCTCTGGTCGGCAGTAAATCTGATTCAATTGGTTCGATGGCTCTCCTCTTCAGAAAAGTCGAGACCACACATCCCGAGCTTCCGAATGAAAAATATGTGATAAATATCGACGACAGTCGACGCCAACAATGGTTTGATTCAATTAAAGCCATTCTTATCGATAAGAAAGAGAATGAGAAGAATAATGAAAACGTTTGGCTCATCGCTAATGACTCCGACTTCAATGGTATCGTAGGACTTGTCAATTGTCTCCGTTTGGAACCGGGAGGGGATAGTCTTCGTTGTATTTACGATTATGACAAACAATTTAAAGGCAATTTCAAAGACAGTCCTTATTATGATATTCTCATCAATGATCTGGCGGTCAATGTACTAAAGGACGGACTTATCGGAACACTCAGACATCTGACTCTTCCCAAAGACTACGACAAAGTCCAGTCCATTGACTACTTCTTAAATATTGGCCAAAACAGAGACCTTTCAAGTCTTCAATGGTATGACTCCAAGAATCTGTACAAAAGAGAAGTGTTTTACGACCTAAACAACCGTAAGGTTCCACAAATCCGGTGCAATATCTACAGCTCTGGACTCAACTTCAGGGATGTTATGTTAGCCACAGGTATGTCCTTTTTGATGATAACCATTCAATTAGGAGCTGTTGAACTCGAAAACCGATAAAACCTTTTGATTTTATTTGAAATTTTATTTTGAAATCATTTTCTCGTTTTTAAGGCCGTATTGTTTCGGGTCCTCAGAGTTTATACACCGACTGTCTGTTAGGCTTCGAGTTCGCGGGTCGTCGAACCGATAATGGAAAGAGAATCTGTGGCTTCGATATGAGCCGTTGTTTCGCCACTTTTGTTGACGCGAGTGAGGACTTCATTACTCCAATACCAGAGAACTGGTCAATGGATGACGCCGTCACTATCCTTAGTACTTATAGCACAGTGTGGTACGGACTTATCGAAAGAGCACACCTCCAGAAATGTAAGTCATTTTGAAGTTTCAATTCATTTGATTTCTCATTTTATCTACAATTTTATAGTCGAGAGTATTCTGATTCACTCCGGTGCCGGTGGTGTGGGACAGGCAGCCATTGTCATCTGTCAATTCTATAAATGCGATATCTTTGTCACCGTCGGAACTGATGACAAGAGGAAGTTTCTGATGACTGAATACAATATTCCTGAGAACAGAATATTCAGTTCCAGAGATATTCAGTTTAAATACAGAATCAAAGAAATAACTAAAGGAAAGGGAGTCGATATTGTGCTCAACTCTCTGACCGGCGATAAATTGGAGGCCAGTTATGAATGCGTTGCCGATTGCGGTCGGTTTGTAGAGATCGGCAAATATGACCTCCAAATGAACAAACAGTTGGGAATGTTTTCATTCTTGAGAGACATCTCATTCATCGGCGTATCTGTCGATCGAAAAATGTTTTTGGTTCCGGGTTTCGCCAAAAGATGGTTCGATTGGATGCACGACAACTCAAACAACGGAATGATTAAACCCATTAACAGAACAATATTTAAAGCCGAAGACGCGGAGAAGTCGTTCCGATATATGACAACAGGTAAACACATCGGAAAAATTGTCCTCAAATTAAGAGAAGAAGAAAACTTTGAAATAGCGCTCAAAGGCTATAATCCCACACAAAGAGTGACCGCAACTACAAAGACATACTTCGATCCGAAGAAAGTATATATTATTACTGGAGGTTTGGGTGGTTTTGGTCTCGAATTAGTTCATTGGATGCTGTTCTTAGGCGCCAGAAATTTTGTGCTGACCTCAAGATTTGGTGTCAGAACTGATTACCAGAAATTCATTCTGAGCCGTTTGGACACTTTGGGCAATAAGTTTGAAATGTTTAGAACCAAAATAGTTGTCTCAACTCAGGACACAAATACAACTGAGGGCACAAAAGCCCTTCTAGAAGAGGCCAACCAAATGGGGCCAATCGGTGGTGTCTTCCATTTAGCTCTTGTTCTCAATGATTGTCTTTTTGAGAACCAAACTATTAATAAATTCAATGAAACCATTGCTTCAAAAACCAAAGCCTTTGAAAATTTGGATAAAGTATTGCGAGACTCAGAACTCAATTTAGACTACTTTGTCGTCTTCTCGTCTGTCAGTTGTGGTAAAGGAAATGGCGGACAATCTAATTATGGTTACGCCAACTCTATCTGTGAACGCATTGTTGAGGCCCGACGTAGGGATGGTTTACACGGATTGGCCATTCAATGGGGACCAATCGGTGATGTCGGAGTCATTGCAGATACTGAGATGAGCGCTCTGTCGGGTATTGTGAAGCAGAGAATCAACTCATGTCTTGAGATTTTGGATAAATTCCTTCAAACACAACATTCAGTGGTTTCGTGTGTCGTAAGTTTCAACACTTTTTCATATATTGAAAGACTTTTAATAATTGTTTTGCACTTTAGTTAAGAGCTAAGCGCTCAACAATGGGTGGCAGTCGAGAGGCAAAGATTGTCAACCAGATTTGGTCAGCTCTAGGCATTGACCCAAAGACAACACCCGATCACTTGACTCTGGGAGAGATTGGTATGGAGTCTATGTTTGCAGTGGAACTCCAACAGGGATTGGAAAGGGATTACGACATCAAAGTGTCGTTGAATGACATCAAATCAATTACAGTCAAAATGATGAAAGAGTTCGAAGCGGGAAAAGTCGAGGAATTGAAGAAATTCGCCGATGAAGTGAAGAGCTGTCGAAGCAAACTGAGCAAGATCAAGTTTATTATACCTACGGAAACCACTATAAGACTTAATAGTGTGAAAACTGGAACCCCTGTCTATTTCCTGCCGCCATTGGAGGGCATATTCGCATCATTGGAGGCATTGGCAGAAAAGATAGACCGACCGGTGATTGGTCTCAATTGGACTAAAGATATGGAGAAAATGAAATCAATCAAAGAAATCGCTAAATACTATACGGAACTACTGAAAGAAATCCATCCGAAGGGCGACTACGATATTGTCGGCCACTTCTACGGCGCTCTCATAGCTATGCAAATGCTGAAGAAAAGCTCATCGGTTGGAAGAGCGGTGATTATTGACCTGTTGTCGGGCATCCGTTTGGATGAAGAGATGCTTAACGACGACTATCTCTTGGATTTGATCGGAAAATTCATTTGCAAGGACCTTCCGCGACCTCTGCACGATAAGATTCTAAGGGATATGAACACTAAGGCTGATGTCGAGGGAAAACTCGTCAAATTGAGTGATGAGGTCAAGGAGTTTGTCGGCAAATCGCTGGTCAGCCGAGACTTGGAGGACATTCTAAAGAACTCGTTCACAAGGGCTAAGCTATTCACACAATACAGGCTTAATATGAAGAACAAATTCAAGCAAGCTAAGTTAAATATGGGCAGAAAGTACCTCGAGATGAAGGGCAAAGTACTGATCATTAAACCTATAAATATGGCCGAAAATGAAGACTTCAGTGATTTATCTGAAATATCCGACAAAATTAAAGACTCGTATTTCCTGCCAGAAAAGGTATGTGACATCTATTCCTACTATAAGAATGATCAAGGTGGTTCGTATTTGATAATTTCAAAGATCAATCAATTTTCTATATAATCTAAACCTGTTTTTAATCAAATTAACTGGAAATCAATGGATTATTTGTTGAGAACTTCTTTTCTTATGCTGTGTTCACTTCACTCCTGAGGCCATCATTGCGTTGAATTAATTTAAAATGAACTATCAACTAATCAATGTTTTAATTTGAATCCAGGGATTGGAAGGAAAGCTGAATTTCGAGCGGATCGAAGCCGACGGCGACGATATGTCTAATCAAACATTTGAGAGAATCGCTGTTTCTATAAATCAGTATTTAAACAAATAAATATGTTCTTGCTTATTTCACTAACTGATTCCAAGAGATTTTCCGATTGTTTTATTCATTTGGTTATCATTTGACATATTTTTCTGTTATTAATATCTTTTTAATTGATTTTGAATTTTATACGATTTTTAAAACTTATTCATTGGTTTCGGGATTTATATATTTTGGATAATTTTAATGCTTTTTATATGAATCTCATATTTTTGGACATTTTTTACACCGTTTTTGACTTTTATTACTTCAAATGCTTTTCAATGATTGTATTCGAGATAAATGTCATCAAAGAACTGATTCCATCGAAATGTTGCCGACTTTTCAATAAAAAACAGAGATTTCTATCTTTTCTTCTTTAGAACTGTTTTCAATTTATTTTATTCATTTCCAAGAATATTCTTAATTCTAATTGACCTTGACTATTGAAGTCATCTTTATTTACCCATCAACACTACCTATCAATAATTTAGCTAACTTAATCTACTAGAACAATACCAATTATTGATCATGGTTAACTTCCACGTCGTTTTGTTTCGATTGTATTTTATAGACATAATTATAATCAGAAGTCTTTTCCAATTGTTCTGTTTGTTTATGACTTTTGAAGACATCCAGCAAATTGATAAACGGATACTCAATGAAAATATACAACAAATAGGCTAATATTATCATCATGGTAAAGTCCACATATAAAAGTTGTATCTAGCAATCAGAACAAAGAATTGATAGATAAGAGAACGACAAATCAAATATATATATTAGAAATTACTTGACTCCAATGGCTTATCTCGGTGTTTTCAGTCTTGGTCAGATTACGATAGTAAATCAACATTAAACTAGTCAGAAAAAGGCCGAATATGAGACGGGTAATTGCATTGAACCCTTTTGTCGACAAAAGTTTGTCTATAAAACCTGTAAAATAATCTGTTAGAAACGAAATTCAAGAGATTGCCAAGGTCAAGTATGAGCAGAGAACTTTTAAAACTATATTACAACTGGCAAGTTGATATATTTTTATACCAATTTTCCTTGAATAAACTTCATAAATGATCCAGATGTTGCCGAAAGACCAAAAGACTTTTCCAAATACAAACCAAAGACTCAAATTTAATTCATCATGCTTCTTCATCATTTCTTTGAAGTTATAACTCCAAGCAATGCTCAAAATAAAGGTTGAAATACAGACTATAGCGAAAAGTGACCTGATCAATCGCTTTTTGACTAGTTTATCAAAATTATGTTTGTTTCTCAAGAAATAGCCAAACATTATGCCAATAATGAATAGTGAAACATATTGATCAGGGTAAACTAAATATCTATTTGAAGTGTATTTGAGTCGAGTCAAAGAGTTTACGTCTGAGACTTCAAACGGCAGTATTTTGAGGCCATTCATCAGTTTTGGAGCAATTGTTGCAAAACAAGCGAATGGAAGGAAAGCCATATTCAGAAAATATCCCAATTTTGGTGAATACTTGAAAGGAACCATAAATATCGGGGCTATGATTTGCAACTGGAATATAACTGATAAATACCATGATACATGATTGCACTGGAAATAGAAAACTAAATTTATCTATTCATTAAAAAATGATCTAGTATATAATCATACATAATCTCTGGGATCAGCCTCGAGATTATTGATAAATATAAGGCTTTGCCAGTAATTGTGCTGACAAGAAGTGATGAAAACCCTTTCACCCGAATGCCAATTAGGTCCTGAGCCCATTATGGACAGTATATTGAGGACTAGCATCGGTCCAATTATTCTGGGTATGAATCGGTAGTACTTTTCGACCGCGAATTTGATGTATTGCCAGACACTTATCGGTCTTTTCTTTGGCCCGAAAAAGTCGAATGATATTATGAGTCCGCTTAAAAATGCACTTATTTTTAGTGAACTAGGCTCATTTTTGTCAGCATCAAGATTAAAATACCTGATCATAAATATACTACTCCTCTGAAACAATGGGAGCCAAAAATATTTGCTGTTTTTCATCGCGTCTATAATAAAAGTATCCTTCCACGCCCTATACCCGACAAATCCTGTGCCAGGTATGGCCTCATAATGGAGGGCCGATATGTTTGATTGGATGTATAAGAATAAGAAGAGGTCCGCTATTTTCAGTCTATTATTTAAAGGACTGACGAGTCGTTTGTTGGCTTCAATCAGAGAAAATGATTCAATAATTTCGAAGAAAACAAAAGCTTTTCCTTTTTGTAAAGACATTTGTTTTTGAGTCAAATATTGCATTAAAATAGAAGTCAATGAACACATCAATACAAACACCACGAGAGATGATAATATAATCCTGTAAAGTTGAGTAATCAAAAGTTGAACGATTAGAAAAAGACTATGATAACCTTGTCAATTAATCAATTGAATATAAATATTTTGATAGTAAAATAGACTAGTTTTTTATGTGTAATATTAGATATGACAGGTTATTATCACCAAGATTATAGACAAATAGCTTCGGATTTAATGACTTACAACATAACTGTTTGATATTCATTCAAAATAATTGAATCCGTTATGACATCACATTTAGAGACTTCGATGGGAATGCGAGTAGCAGGGTATATTACTTAAGGAAAATCAATCATGTTTAATCGAATTAGATACCAGGTCAGTTTTCTTACCTTTATTGAAGAAATCATGTAGATCATTTCTGGTACATTTCGAGGGAATACAGAGACCAAAGTGGAAAATGTAAAACTTGTCGGCAAACATGTTGTATGTAAGCAACATTTTGACCTGGTTAATACTCTCTTCTGATTTATCTGTCATTACTTCACTCATATTATTCAAGGAAAGGTATGGTCTGACTAAACAGTATTTGCCACGAATGACACCACTGTCCTCTTCATCTGTTTGAGGGCTCTTTATTGCGAGGCACTCATCATATTCACCGAAACTGGTCATCACACCCGCCCTAATACCAGCCGGTATTTTGGCCGTGGCATCGAAAACTGAAGGATTAAAAATAGCAAGATTAAATGAGCAAAAGATATCACTAAAATTGCTTACATTCGAGAGGCCAGAATCGGAACTGTTTGAAGTCATTTGCAATTCTCAAAAGTGATTGAAAACAGTCGTCAGAAATGTTGAGCGAAACAACAAAATCATAAATAGATTGCTTTAATCGCATTTCAATGGGTTTTAAATTGAAATTTGAAAACATTTGACTCAAACTTTTTGTTTTATTTTCAACGATATTATAAACGCTTG
Source organism: Edwardzetes edwardsi (assembly GCA_034693445.1). Lineage (NCBI taxonomy): Eukaryota > Metazoa > Arthropoda > Arachnida > Sarcoptiformes > Ceratozetidae > Edwardzetes > Edwardzetes edwardsi. The sequence continues at coordinate 15,853 of JAQFXL010000537.1, forward strand.
AATTCAAGTCATTATTTTTAAAGACATTGAATAAAACTTTTTTTTCTTTAATAAAATTATTTAATTTACTCAAAAATATTGACGACTTCTTCACGTCATCTGAATTTTGGCTTTTATTCAACTTTTCCAAACAGTTTCCAGAATGATCCGGTGAAAATTCACAGCTTTTCGAACTCACAGCACTTGTTTGAGTAATTGAAAAATAATTTACAATAAGTATTAAAATTAACAAAAGTTTAAAATTGATTTCTTCACACATTTTGACAAAAGGTCTCAAATTATTTGATGAGTGGTTTCTGACGCGAGAGTAGAGAAGTAAAAAAAATTTGATATTGTTTTGTAAACTTTCATTAATTAATTGATTATTTTATCTCAAGAGTAGTCCCGAACCGACGATCAACTGATCGTAAAGTGCTTTTCAATTATGGAATCCCCTCTGACTAGTGACAAGTGGCAATCCAGTCAGTCTTACACTTCAAGGATACACTTTTTTTTGTCGATCAATATCTAAATATATGAGCATTGTACTTTAAATAAACAGACATCGCTGAATTTATAATTGAGCTCATTTGAAGGAGGATCACCCAAACTTGTTATCATGCAATTTGATACTTAACAGACACACTTATTTAAGATTCGCTAAAATATGAAAGTTTATGTTTATCAGCAATGATAGCCAAGGTGGAATCCTTGCAAATATGAAAAAGCCTTCAAATACGCATTTTGGTCTTATCAAGTTTAAAAAAAATTAATCACCTTCCAAATTGAGAAACCTTGACAAAATGTTGATATTCAGGTTAGTGACGAATTTCACAGTTTAACAGAAACATCAAGGAAGTGCTGTTTTTCTCAATAATATAATACCTGGTTATATATGCTCGCTTCAGATGTATCACTACATTACTATTAATAGACATGTGCATGGGCATAGTTTGCAGTGTAGGTAAACTTCAAATAATGAGAAAATAATAAGTTATTGATTTAGTGAATCAATTGTATTGAAAGCACTTTAGATTTGAATGTTTGAGTGAAAAAAAATCAAAATTCAATGAATATTCAGATGAATGTCAGAATTGTCTATTTTAATGAACTGGGATGACCAAGTTTAACAGATGAATGAGACAAATTTTTGCATGATATAATGAATATAAAAAATTATATTATATCAATTTTTTCTAAAAATGACCAACCCTACAATGAACAGTGTCTAAATCACTCTGGACAGTTTAAGCAAATTTTTTTTTAACATAGTCAGTTCCGTAGACCGTACCTTGATGGTGAACTTATAGAAATTTACAACAAAATGACCTCGAAATTAATTACATGTATTTGAAGTAAAAAACTGAATTCAAGCCAATTATAAGTGATATGAAGTGATAGCTATTTTACTTTTGAAATGAGTTTTATGTTGTTTTCACAAGAGTATATATTATTACAAGAGTATAATTGAAAGAAGTATTTAAAATATTTGATAGATAACTGATGTTTGCTTTCAATTAATTAAGGCATTGATAAACCACTTCCTCGACAATTCAAACAACTAATCAAACATTAATTTCAATCAATTATACAAATGTTTTTCAAGACTTAAAGTCTGTCTCTGAAGTCTCATCACTTGAGATATGATTTTCATTAAAGTACCGAAATTTGTTGCAATTAATGCAATGTTTGTTTGTTTGCCACTTATTTTCATTAATTTAAGAATCGATTAGATTCTTATCATTAGAATTAATTTGAAAATCAATTGAAAAATAGGTTTAAAATCTTTTTATTATTATTTTGTGAAGATTTGAATGAATGACAATATTTTAAGTAACAAAATATAGGAAACAATGAATTAATAGATAAAAACGAACAGAATTTCTATTAAATGAATTACTTTTTCTTTTTCTTATCCTTTTGTTGGATCTCTTTATCTATTTGGCTGTGAGTCAGACGAAAGTCTTCCGGATTTTCATAACCTTTGGATTGTGTGGCGCCGGAAATCAAACTTTTAGTCGCGAGTCTTTTGGTCTTCTCTTTATCGGTAGCCTCTTTGTCCAGTCGGTCCGTATTGAAAGTTAGTTTCTGTCCACTCTTTGCGTATCCTTTCGAGTCATAGCTAGACTTATGTTGGTTTTCATTCAAACTCTTCTCTTTATGACTGTCTTCCGTTCGCGTGGATGGTCCCTTTTCCTTTTGTGTGGCATTTTTGATCTGTTCTAAAGACTGTCCCCTTTCTTTTCGTTCGACCACTTTGTCTGATGTCGACGAGGGATTGGAAGTGTCGGACAATTCGCTGAAATCTAAATTCTTCTCAGAATCGTTACTCTCTCCTCGTTTGAATGTCACCAAACGGAACAAATATCGGACAACACCGAAGACGAAAATACCGATCGTAAAGGCAATGGACAGACATAGGAGAAGAAGTAACAACAAAATAAGAGTTTCCCCAAACGATCTGATTTTCAACATTTTACTGGTGTTTATGTCCTTTAATATCAAGAAATAGACCAAAAGAGAGGACAATACGGACGCCCCGAGTATTGCAAACAAACTAAAGGCTCGAAATAGTTCCCAAAAAGTGGACGACTGTTTGAGAATGACTTTCATTTGACTGCATTTCTTAATGTATTGACTTTTGATAGCGAATCGATATATGAAAGCAACCATTTCTGTCACCAGAAGACCACTAAGACTTGAGATAATCGCCGAAACCAATACTAACACCAATGAGTTGTCTTTCAAAAGGGTTTCCATGAATCGGATCAGTGCTGTCATTATAGTAAACGTCAAGTTTACGAGAAGAGTCAACAAAACCCATGTCTCAAACCAATTGAGTTTCGGTTGGACTCGTATTCCAACTCTAAGGTCAGCGGTTTTGATATTCACTCCAATTGTCTCAAAGCTAAGGCAACAAAATGTCGGACAAAAGGTCTCCTTTGCAAAGAATCGGAGCTTTTGTGGCTTGACTTCCATAACCTTTGCGTTCTTTACTGAGCTATTAATTATTGTCTGTTCGATGGCATAGAATCTTCTTTCGCCACTCATTTGATCGATGACTTCAATGCCATCCAAAAAGATCTTAGAGTCTAATCAAAAAATTAAATATTTGAGAAAAAGACTCAAACTCACCAAAAGTTATGTTTATTACCTCCCTGTCCATTATGAATGGCCCGAACGTGAGTGATAGGTGGAAACGACTGTTTACGCACCGACATAACGGTGTATCGATAATCGGTAAGACAACACCAGTCAGTGTTGACTTTCATTTGAGAGCAATCGATGACAAACGACGCGATTTTAAACATTTTTGTCGCACCGGTTCTCAAGACAAACACAGTTATGGCCGTACTTTTCATTTTGAAGTCACGCGTCGGACCACTGAATATCGCCGACAACAGATACTTCGGGTGGTCTTTGCGTACATCGGTCGGCAAAATGCCTTTCTGTGGTATGATATGAAAAGGCCTACCATTACCAGAAAAACAGTGCACAAAGAGTTTGTAAACCAATAACAAGAGGAGAAGTGCCCAGATCACTACTACTGTCGCCAAATGGGACACTTCCAAAGACACAGACATTAGTGAAGACAAAACAGATTCAATCAAAGATTGTTTGACAGAAAGTAATCAAAAATAGCAGTTATTCTATAATTTGGTGACAATACTGATCGCGTGAATTTCAAAATAATTCAATTCAATACTGAATACAAGACTCAACTCAACAATTGAAATATATAGACAATAGACGGGATCAAAATAAGTCCTTGGCTTCAAATATCAAGTATTAAG
>JAQFXL010000538.1:0-19621 GCA_034693445.1 Edwardzetes edwardsi
GAGAGAGAGAGAGAGAGAGAGAGAGAGAGAGAGAGAGAGAGAGAGAGAGAGAGAGAGAGACTGGTTTTTGTGATCTACCTGTACCCTATAAAAGTTGGGAAATTCTCTTTAATTGGGTTCATAGGATAGTAGGTGTGATGTGAAGGTCTTCCCATCATTTGTTTTCTTCCAAATCAGTAAAGAAGGCATTTATTGAAATTAAATTTTTGTCAGAAAAGAACAAATTTTCAGAAGTTTTTATCTGATTTTATTTGAACTGAAGTCACGGCCGTTGGTTTCACCCAAATATATCGGGAGTGGACGCGGAGAAGATGCTAATGGAAAGAGGCTTTGAGGGAAGTTTTTTGGCGCGTCCGAGTAAGTCCAATCCGGGGGACTTCACTCTATCGGTGCGACGCAATGGTCAGGTGACTCATATCAAGATACAAAATACCGGCGATTATTACGATCTGTACGGCGGCGAGAAGTTCGCCACTTTAGCCGAATTGGTTCAGTATTACATGGAAAACATGGGACAACTCAAAGAGAAAAATGGAGAAGTCATTGAACTCAAATTCCCTCTCAACTCATCCGACCCAACATCTGAGCGTTGGTTTCACGGACCCCTCTCTGGCAAAGACGCCGAAAGATTAGTCCTCGAAAAGGGTAAAAATGGAAGTTTTTTAGTTCGCGAAAGTCAGAGCAAACCCGGAGATTATGTGCTGACCGTAAGAACTGACGACAAAGTGACTCATGTGATGATCCGGTGTCAGGACTGTAAGTTCGATGTCGGCGGTGGCGACAAATTTGATTCTCTCAGCGAATTAGTGGAACACTACAAAAAGAACCCAATGGTTGAGACCACCGGAACTGTTGTCCACTTGAAAAACCCTTTCAATGCCACCCGAATCACGGCCTCAACCATTGAAAACAGAGTCAAAGTGCTATCAAAAGAAAATGTTCAAAATAGTGGAAAAGCTGGCTTTTGGGAGGAGTTCGAGGTAATCAATAACTGTAATCAGAGATGTGCAAGGGCATTAATTCATATGCAATTAAAGTGAACTTTGAATTATTCTCTGCCTTCAAAGCAAATATTTATCGATTAGTAGTAATTGTATTGAATTTGTTGACAGTATTTACAGCAACAGGAATGCAAACACTTATACTCTCGAAAAGAGGGCCAAAAGGCTGAGAATAGGGCCAAAAATCGGTACAAAAACATTCTTCCCTGTGAGTGACCCCTCATTACTGCTATTCTGTACTAAAAGTCATTGAAATTGATAGTCGATTACACCCGAGTCCTTCTTCGAGAAGTCGATAATACGGTGGGCGCCGACTATATCAACGCCAATATAATAACCGTTAGTTTTATATTTATTGATGTTTTGACTAAAAGATTAATCACTGAACAGATCGATGACGAAAACAATAGTCCGGACAACAATCGAAAGACTTATATCGCAACTCAGGGCCCACTCGTGAACTCAACAAATGACTTTTGGTGGATGGTTTGGCAGGAAAACTGTGCTGTCATTGTCATGACTACCAAAGAGATCGAAAGGGGCAAAAACAAGTGCGTCCGCTATTGGCCAGACAAGGGACAGACCAAAGAATTCGGGAAAATCGTTATCAAAACCATAAGTGAAAGGCCGACAATCGACTATACATTAAGAGAGTTCTCGGTCTCAAAAGAGGGCTGTAAGAGTCGCACCATTTATCACTATCACTTCACCGCTTGGCCAGATCACGGCGTTCCCTCTGACCCGGGATGTGTTCTCAACTTTCTTCACGACGTCAATCGTAAACAGGAATCTATCGAAGAAGCCGGTCCTGTGATTGTCCACTGCAGGTAATTATTGGGTCCATGCAATGCCTCAACTCATATGACCATTAATCAGTGCCGGCATCGGAAGGACGGGTACTTTCATAGTAATCGATCACATAATAGAACAAATCAAACGCCACGGACTCGACTGTGAAATAGATATTCAAAGGACTATACAAATGGTTCGGTCACAGCGCTCAGGTATGGTTCAGACCGAAGCTCAGTACAAGTTTGTATATCTGGCGGTTCAACATTATATCGAAACTCTACAGCAGAGGATTTTGGCGGAACAGGTGAGCCATCAACTCATGACATGAAAGTTATGACTGAAATTGACTCAATTTATTCAGAAAAGTCTTCAGGCGGGCAGAGAATACACTAACATAAAGTACACGAGTGAAGCCGCCGCCGCCGCCCAGGAGACTAATAAACTAACCACCGCTACATCTCGTCCCGTCTCAGTCGTCAACAACGTAGCGGCAAATGTATCGCCAATCCAACCAATTCTCAGCACAACTTCAATGGTTTCCAATAAAGTCAAAGAAATGCCACAACAGACTGACCGAAGCGATGATAGCAATAGTTTGGTCAGACCTCCGATACCACCGCGTATTAGTAATTCAAATAATATTAATGTGAATCCAAGTTCGTTTCAAATGGATGTGGACGGACAGCCTTATGAGAACATCCATTTGAACTCTAAGAGTTGCACTAATAATAGCCCGAAATCAATATCTGTGACACTCGGAAGGAAATGACTTACTTTCGATACTCGACTTAAACATTTGGTTTTCAGTTTGAGAGCTCTTTGAGTGCCTTTCGTTATATTTTTGTTATATTTTGAAACAGAATTATATTTAAATCAAAGCTTTATTTCCAATCAATTCTCAGAAAATTTCGATTTATTCCAAAAAGTTTTGAAGACTACGAAAATCCAATCAATTTTCACTTCTCTTTGAATCATACCTTTTATTTGATTAGAGAAAGCGGTCATCAGATGAGGCCTTTCAAGAAATGGTCTCCTTTTTTAAGAATAGCTCAAAATTTTAATTTTTTGTGGCCTTCAAAATGATTTATTAAATTATGAATTAATTAGTAATTAATTAGTATTTGAATTGATTTTGAATTTTGTGATTATTTGAACACATTTTACATTTCATTAGTTTATTGTAAATACTTTAATAAATTTAGAATTAAATTAAATTATTTATATATTTTAATACATTTTTTGAAATCAATTTTATAATAGTCTGAAGAGTGGCTCAAAATTTATTTACTCGAGTCATTTGAAACATATTTCCTTTTCCGTCAGTATGAATCAAGTTTACTCATACCTCAGAGGAGGGGTAAATTCAAAATTTTCGCCTTAGGGGGTAAATGGCCATACACCAATACACCAATACATCAACTCTTTTGCTGATTCCTGTCTTAAATAAACCACAAAATGTGAAAGAGAATCACATTTAAGGGAATCCCGACTTAAGACTGAAATGAATAAACTCTTTGTAAATAAATATAAGATATCTTTTCAGAAATATTGTCACAATTTGTCGAAAGGGTTGACGTTTTTTAAAAGCAGTAAAAACTATATTAAGAACTATTTGCCGAAAATTTTATGCACATCTGATTAAAAGTATTTCTCTCATATTTCTTGTGAAAACGTCAACTTTGTCAAGGTCATTGTCACATCTCAAACTAAAATAGGTGATCTTAATTTGATATGGTAGAGAAAGTGTGATATGGCAGTTTAAGAACCAATAGAATCGAATGTCTAGGACATTCGTATCCAACCTATTTACTTACTTACCCAACATTTTTTCCATAGCCAAGGCCTGAACCGAATCATCTTTTATTGAATAATAGAAAAAAGTGTTTTAAAACTTCTAAAATTGGTTTGAAATTGTCTGATATGTGAGTTAATGAAGAAGGAGTTTGGATCAAATAGTTATTGCAATAATTATTCAATAAAAACAGGAGTATTGTCTTTGAATTCTGTGTCTGATTTAAGAGGAAACTTAATTCGAAATAATTTGCTGCAAAAAAAGGGGGTAAACTGTGTTGACTTATCTCTGAATTTCTTAATTTTAAGATAATTATACTTCAAATTATTGATTATTAACTGTAAGACAATTCTTCAATCATTAGTCAGTCGAAGGCATTGATTACAGAATATTGTGTTTATAATAAAAAAGTAATTTTGTGGCAACAAAACCATTGAACATGTTTTCAGTGTTAGTCTCCAATGATTTTGATAACTTAATTGGTCTGTCTTATGCTTGCTTTCGTAACCATGGTTTAAAATAACCTCGTTGGACTAGGGGGTTGGTTTGACCCCACCCCTATCCCCATGCTGAACCCTAAATTAGGCCATTTGGCAGGGTTAGTTGGGAAAAACCGGTATCTGTAATGTTAAAGAGTTGGACAGCACTGAAAGTTAGATAAATAAAAGTCAACGATAAGAATATAAATGAATAAAATTAAATCAATTGCTTTGATCAGAATCTACGATCAAAAATCATGCAAATGAATAAAAATCAGCTCTATATCATTTGGCAATATATTGAACATGCTACTTTCCAGATCATTACAAAAGTTTGTGAAACATAAATAATTGAAATAATTTCTGGAAATACAAAACTAATAAACAAATTCATTGGCAAAACACTTATTTTTTGTTTATATAATTTTAAGTAAAGTAAAGGACTTTTGAAATTCCGTTGAGAACTGAATTTGTGCTAAAAGTTTATATTTTTAATAAATTACGGATAAAAAGTTGAATATATTATCAATCGATACAATCATTCGTTAATCAGATGAAAGTCGGCTCAAAGTTTAATATGAGCTAAGATTGTGATTTTATTACCATCGTTATTCAATAAATTAATCAAGATACCTATTTTGCCACTAGAGAAGATCCTTGAATATCATACGTGAATGTGATCACAAACTCATCAGTGAAAGACGTGGCGACAAATTGAAACCCCATTCAAATGAATGTATCATTTTCTGACATTTCATATTTATTCAAATATTTTGATTTGAGAATCAATTGAATGAATTGCAAAATCAAATAACCAGAGAATTATTTGAACAAAATATTTGAATTAATTGTGAAAACAATTATTATTTATATGTCGAGTGTTTTGAACGTTGATTTTGTGCTGTTCTGTGGGCTGACTGTGCAGTGAGTGTGCGATCCGTTCGCAAAATGGCGTACATTAAGCATTGACTTCGGATTAATTGCATTTATTATCATTTAATTTAATTGTAATCTATTGTCTCAATTGATTGAAATCAACAATTAATTGGACTCTAATTAGTGACCGACTATTACAGGTATGTCTTGTATTGAATATTGACATCAATCGAGTGATTGAGTGAATATCACTCAACCATTGAGTCAAACGTTAACGCCTTTAATGTAATAAACACTCGAATCAGACGACAATCGGCCAGATCTGACCACTCGGTCTTCCTTTTAAACCTTTGTCCACCAAAACTTCTAACTTTAATGTCTTTGTTTATTCTTAATTGAGATGAGATTTGATTTTTATCTAATTTTATACCATTTTTAATGTCATTCTGCAGTCATTTTATGTCAAAATTGTTTTGTTTTGAATTATGATTTCATTTTAAAACTTTTTTCAAATTATTTTTCAAAATTTGAAATATTTTTATAATTGTATTCAAATGTTTGGTTATTTGATTGGAGCCGACACTCAGTTGACATGTTTTGCCGATATTTGTCAGATTGAATGCAAGATGAGATGACATTTGGATTGTTTTTGTTTCTATAAATTAATTGGATTTTATTGAATAGTTTTTGTATTAAAGCAAACGATTGTTATTTGCTTAGAGAGTAGTGTTTGAATCACATGTTATGTTGGCTTCAATTCATAAGACCATTGAATAGATTAGTGTTTAATGAAATCAAATCCATAGTTATTGGAAGACATGATATGATTGGCGATAACCTCAATGCAAATGAGAGTCAAATTGTTTAAATTAATTGATGTTTTGGTTATAAACGATTCGAGTATTTATAAGCGTTTGTGTTCAGGGCTTGTATTCAAATCGCGTGCGTAAAAAGTGGTGCTCAGCCACAGCCCTTCTATCGATTGTCAGTACATTCCAGTGTCATAAGAGTCGAACAGATATGAAAAGGGGAAATGGCATCCAAATGAATGCTATTCCATCGCTTGGAGTAAGTGCCAAATGTGTGCCTAAACCTATGCAAACGGCAACTGAACGCTACAATCGCTGAATTGTTTAGTCAGCGGTCATTCGACCGATACCTTCAAATGGTGTTCCCTTTGAAACTGCAAACTCAATGCAACAAAACTCGACTTTTATTTTTCTCCAATTTATTTCTTATTAATTATTGAAAATATTTAAGCGACTGATTGCGGCAAATGAGTAATGAACTCAATGACCCTTTGGCTGTATTGATGCCTCAAATAGTGAGGACAAGTGGTTTATACTATATTTAACTGACATTATCTTCGTTGCTATTTATAGTTCACCCAATTTTCAATGCTCGCGATATTTGATAAATGCCTTACTTTCGGACTCTTCATGTCTTTCACTCGTTTTAATTGCTTTCGTTTGACTCAATTGTGTTTATCACTCAATAATATTAATAATAATTATAATGTTTATCATAAGTGTTGTCCAAATTGTTGACCGAAAAATGCAATCTATTTTGTAGGGTTTGTGGCCACCATTTGAAAGGAAACTGGAATTAAAGCAGAACTGACCGTCGCTTCAATCAGAAGACATGAACGAATTGGATAGTCTTAGACAAGAGGCTGAAACGCTGAAGAATACCATCAGAGTATGTCTTAATTTACTTCTAATTGTTTGCTTTGGTTATCGTTTTACGGGTTTAAAACAATTGCTGACAAACACTCAAATGTTAGCAATCATTGCAATTACTTAACAATTATCGTAATCTTATCGCTGTTTTATTCTTTTATACATAATTGGTCACCAATTCAAACATTCTTTGCTTGAATATATTAATCGACAAATTAATTCAAACTGAGCCTCAGTTTCAGAATGACCCCAATCTTTAGCCATAATTTCATTGGAAACGATTGCAAACAACTATTCGAAGTGTTATAAAACAATTGTTTGCACTTTCAAAGAGTATTTTTAATTTTGAAAAATTTAGGATTAAATTGAAAGGTCAGCCCTTTTATTGGTTTAATTGTTACCAAAATCTTGATATGATTTGTGTTATATTTTGAGTTAATAACCAAAAGGAGAGACAATTATTAATTGTTTTGATTAGAACTCAAATGATGCTAAAAATAAACTTTCGTTCTCCTGATTATCAATGAATGAAATATCAAACAACTGATGAGTTCTCTATAATTGCATTTCAATTGTGATCTGATTTTTATTTTGTTTCCAGTGTTTTCATTATAATTATGAGTTGTTTATTACAATTGATTTGTTTGCGACAATCATTTAATTTATGTGTCGAACCACCAAAACATTTAAAACTTGAGTATTAATAAAAAAAAATATCAGTCAAGATATCAGTGAATATACAGTATTTCGAGTGATTTGATTAGTGATGCTTTCACTACATTTGTCGAACAGATAGAGTGGTTTTCCCAATCCCTGCTATTTTCACTATGGCAACAACTGCAGGGCAATGCCTTGACGTCAATCCACAAAAGTCTCTAAATTTTTTGACGTCAAACGCAATCCAAAAAATTTCAAATTCATTGATATATTTATTTTCAATTCTATAATAATTAAATTTAGAGCCAATTGTAGTGAAAATTGTTTTCAAAATCTCTTAAATTTTTTTTAACAAAAAAAAGTTAACGTAAACAGAGATTTGGAGCACTTTATTGCAAAACTAATATTTGCCAAAAAAAAAGTTTAAACAATATTCTGAAGTAGTTCTAAGAGTTATGTCTTTTACGAAAAGGATGCGCGAAAGGCAGCCTGTGATACGACTCTGGTTCAGGCCACAGCCAATATGGAACCGGTCGGAAGGATTCAGATGCGAACCAGACGTACACTTAGGGGTCATTTGGCCAAAATCTATGCCATGCATTGGGGCTCCGACTCCAGGTATCTCTCGAATTGTGATCTAATGTATTGTATTTACTCAACAATTTATTCGACTCTATAGTAGATACTTAGTGTCGGCCTCACAGGACGGCAAACTCATTGTATGGGACGCCTACACCACTAACAAAGTTCACGCCATTCCTCTACGCTCCAGTTGGGTTATGACTTGTGCATACGCCCCGTCGGGCTCTTATGTGGCGTGCGGTGGACTCGACAATATTTGTTCGATTTATAGTCTCAAAACCAGAGAAGGCAATGTGCGGGTCAGTCGAGAACTTCCCGGACATACCGGTTACCTGTCGTGCTGTCGTTTCCTAGATGATAACCAAATAGTCACCAGTTCTGGAGACATGACCTGGTATTACATCCTCTTATCCCTGTCTTCTCCAAATAATCACTTTTTTCTGTTGCTCAGCGCTCTGTGGGATATCGAAACCGGTCAACAGTGCACATCATTCACGGGTCACACGGGGGATGTCATGTCGCTCTCATTATCGCCCGATATGCGAACATTCGTATCCGGAGCCTGTGATGCCTCGGCTAAGGTCTGTCCCCCCAATTGACCGCTTAATCGTTGAATTAATTATAATTATGATACGAATAGCTGTGGGATATCAGGGACGGGACGTGCAAACAAACATTTCCCGGACACGAGTCAGACATAAATGCCGTTACGGTTAGTATTAATGATACAAATTTGTTGTTCGGGTGACTGACAAATGTGTGAATTGATTGCAGTTTTTCCCTAACGGTCACGCATTCGCCACCGGCTCTGACGACGCGACGTGTCGTTTATTTGATATACGAGCGGACCAGGAATTAGCCATGTACTCTCACGACAACATCATTTGTGGCATTACTTCAGTTGCATTTTCAAAAAGCGGTCGACTATTACTCGCCGGTTATGACGACTTTAACTGCAATGTGTGGGACTCTATGAAAGCGGAACGCGCCGGTATTATTCACTCCTCTCTTGTCTTCCCTTATAACCTCACATTGCTTTGGACGGGTAGGTGTGTTGGCCGGTCACGACAACCGAGTCAGTTGTTTGGGTGTAACAGAAGATGGAATGGCAGTGGCCACCGGTTCCTGGGATAGTTTCCTCAAGATCTGGAATTAACGGCGAAAATCATTATTTAGTTGATTATTACGAGAATTACCAAAATTTTGATCAAATCTATTGAAAGTGTGTTCAGCACTATATGTGAACGACTGTCAAACTCTTTGTGGGATTTCATCCAATTCTATACAAATTTGGTTCAGTTTTCAGTTTGTAATCATTGTTCAAATTTGTGGGAAACTTATTCGAAGCAAACAAAGGACTGGACTTCACTTTTGATGTGATGAGCCTTTAATAACGTTCATCCTTTTGGATGTACTCCAAAATCCATTTTAACGCAATTCTTATATTATTATAATTATTATTACAACAAATGGGCTAAAACTCAACTTTCATTTCATAAATAATTATCGGTTTCTAACAAAAAACGAATCATTGGATCGGATTTTCAATATAAATGTCTATCAGTTGTGTTCGCCTCTCATTGACTCAACAAAAATACTTCAAAACTGTTTAAACAAATTGAAATTAAGTTGTGTTAAAAGTGGTCACTCATCAGCACTTCATTCAGTTATGCTTTGAGTTTCGGTATATATATTGAAGACAACAACAAGTGATTCACTGTTGAAACCATTTTAGGATTTTTGCAACTCTACTGCCATTCAATTGCGACTTATGTGCACTCAATTGAACGTCTCGTCTAATGATTTGAACCTTTTTTTAGCTCATAACTCGACCTCTCTATCTGTCGAGTGATATGTGGCGCACACGACCAGCACCTCAACCACAGAAGAATAGCAGATAATAGACAGACCGTTGAGCGCATCAGACAATTGGCTATTTGGTGGTCAACTACTATATCATTAGAACTAAAGTATTGCACAAAATATTAATGCGATATAAAGTTCTTCATTGAAAAAGCGATTGATTTGATTGTGTGGACTAAACACCAAAATTTTTATTAATCAGTTTTAACGACAGATTTATCGCTTTTATTATAATTATAATCATATTTAATAGAGTTTTCGTTTCGCAGTATTTTATGTGCCATTCATTTATTGATTGTGTCATAAACTCATCAGTGATTTATTGTTTTCTCTATAATTTGCGATTAGTTTTCAATCATTTAAGTATTATTTGTATTTAGACGAGTAAATCGATGGCCACTCGCTTTCTAGTCAGCTCTCAGTTTGTGTAAACTTGAGTTCTAAGCACTACTCGTATGCCTAACCCTATCCCGCATTAAATATTTTCTTTGTTTTAATGCTTTAATTAACAGAAAGTTAATCTAAATTAGAGTTGAATAAAAAGAAAGCAAATACCGATTAATTGGTTAAATACTGTGTCTTATTCTGTGCACACAATTTAAATACCATTGAAACCAATTGAATACACTTTTTGACGACAAAAGACGACATTTTTATTAAACAAAATCAATGAAAACTACGAAACGCGTGAAAACTGATGGATTACTTGTAGTGCATTACTTGTGTGCGTCTCTCAGATGATTGTATTATTTGTTTATATGCCGTAACATTTGATGTGAACTTAACTGCTCTCAAACTCGATGTATACACAAAACTTGCTTTTAATAATTGATTAAATAATGTATTGGATTTCACTGCTAACAGAGCCCACAACTGAGCCCCTGTTGGGCTCTTTTGGCGCTGAAATCATTACCCAATTAATTAGAGGCGAGTTTAGGACTGTTAGGACTACTCTAATGGTCGGTCATGTAGTTAACAAATTGAATGTTTTATATCAGTTACTATTGAATCAAATGAGACCAACGGTCGACTCCGGTCCCGCTTTCAGACTGAAGTCAGCCCCTCTTCGGCTCTGAAGTATACACTTTTGTACTGAAGACTGCGGTCATCTTTGGTGCTCACCATTCGATAGTAACTCAACTGAATAATTGATAACTCATTTAAAAACAATTAAAATTGCATTCGATTCGCAACTCTTCCACTCTTTTTATTTATTTTAGAATTACTTTTTGTTTCAGTTCTTAATTTCTTAGATATATATTGACTTTTGTTAACAATAAGAATAATATAATTACTTTTCTGTCGATTTATCAATAAATTGGAAGCAAAAGTAAAACAAATTTAATATTCAATTCAAAAATCATTAGAAAATAATCTCAAATAATTTGTTCGCAATTTCTTTGATCTTTTCAACAGAAAAAGCATTTCTTTAAGAGTTTAATCATAGTTTGAAAGCCACGTCTATTCGGTGCTCATATCAAAGGCAAACAATTTTACATAATTCTTAAGTTAGGCTCTTATTTTGTAAATAAGATAAAATAAATTCTTGTTTGTCATATGGAAATGCGATTAGAATATGGGGACGATGACTAGACTCCATCTGTGCTACAGTTCTCCACCAGTTCTCCACCAGTTCTCCACCAGAGCTCCATCAGTGCTCCACCCTAAATTCCTGAGTGCTCTCTCAGTGAATTGTGAGCACAAATGATTCGTAACGTTGTTTTCGTGTGAGTCGTAAAGTTATGTAAACAATGATTGAAAATGTGTTCACTTCTAATCAAATCATCACTTATTTGGTCCGTTATATTAATTTATGTATTCATTAATGGAGACAACAGTGAAGACAATCAAAAGAGTCAGTGTTTGCTTTGATTTGGGTTCTGATAATTAAAACTCATTTGAATTCAGAACAATTGGATCTTCTGGTTGTAAGTGTGGCCACAGATGTAACCGAAGGTTTCCTAAGATTTAATCGTTCGGTCAATACTTATGGACTTAAACTTGAGGTTAGTATTCGCCAAATACTGGTCTCCGACTATTGACCTCAAACTTTAGGCAAACAAAATCTTGAGTACCAGTATAAAAAAAAGCGAATGGTAGTTTTTCTATTGAAATCTGCTTAATCTAATCAATTAGTATGAAGTTTACAAAATTATATTTCATATACAGTCTGAGCTCTCATTAAGAGACCACTCAATAAGAGAATTTCTCATTAAGAGACAGACTTTTGAGTCACAGAGAGCCCTTTCATAGCAAAATTAACCTCTCATTAAAAGAAATTCTCAATAAGAGACAAATATCTCGGTCACCGAACTTTCTCTTATCTGGAGGATAGACTGTAATTGAAGGCAATATAGAAATGTAAGGATTTATCGTTCATTAAATTGTTGTATAATTGATATAAATTTATGAATAAAATGATGGCATCGATTAGCTCTTCCTCTCAATCACTTTAATTAAGAAATTGCTAACAAATTATAGCAAAAGTTTTAATAAAATATTTATTATTGAAATCGTTGAGGTTTTGGGACTTAATCAGAAATGGAAGGGCGGAAATGTGGCCACCAGTCCTGGGGGCGGACAAAAAGTCAATTTGTTTAAGAAATTCATGAAAAAACATAAAGACGATAAGAACTTGGTCGTTTTATTCGTTGACAGGTATTCTATAAAATGTTTTTTATTCAAAACTTATATATATTTGAAATTTAATGTTTCAGTTATGATGTAATCATTACTTCAGAAGCCGAGGAAATACTTAAGCGATTCCTTTCAATGGACGCCAAAATTGTGTTTTCAGCCGAAGAGTTCTGTTGGCCCGACAAGTCTTTAGCGGTATTTCTAAACCATTGATTATTTTGTGATAATTAAGACTAATCCCGAAAGAAGTCGAAAATTTGATTCCATTCTGTTTCATGAGAAGCAATTGACTTCCCGTCCCATTGACTGAAGAGAGTCACGTGATTCTCTGTCTATACCACCACCGGATAGAGTTTAGGTCAGAAAATATGTTGCCATGCTCCATTACCTTTAATTTGAAGCTCCAACTTATTAAGCGTTGAACTGATTTTTCTAATAATTTCTATCAAATTAATGATAAAAATTTTAAATTCAAGAAAGTTAAAGAAAATAGCAAGGGCACAAAGAATCTGGGGATTCCTCAAGGAATGCAAAATTGCTTTTGGAAACTAATTTAGACAAACTATGGCTACAATACAGAGTTTCCAGAGTATAGTTGATTTAAATTAAAGGTGTGTTGAGTTGTATACTATTTTTGTGGGAAAAGATAGAAATAAAGTTTGAATTTGAAAGAAGGTGTCCTTCATTGAAATATCTACCCTGATGATTCGTCAAAAAGTCAATGATTCAGTTTTACCGTCTTTCACATTAAGTTAAACAAAAGTTTGGAAAAATATAGTAGAATTCAATGGTATTTATCAGTAAATTTTTAAAATCTGGCTCGGTTATTACAATGTTTTCAAGTTAATTGCTGTATAATGACTATTTTGCTAGCTTATGATAAATTAGTGACAAAAAAATTGAGCTCTGTACTTCTACCCGTTGACATAAAAATAACCTCAAACCAAAACCGCATGAAAAACACATTGAAAAGGCATTGATTTTTTCGTGTGAATTGTGATATCAACAAACCTATCATTTGAAACGATTTTAAGCTTTACTTTTGTATTTTTATGCTCTAAAACACATACTTGTGCTCTGATCACAACCAAACTCATGTGTTTTATTTATCAAATAACGTATTACCCCGCTAACAAACGCATGCCGGTATAAATGAGGAGGACCATTTTTGAAAAAATGCACTTATTGTGTGCTACCGGCAGGCATGCCGGTAAAAGTGAGGGGTACAAAATCAATGGAAAAAGTTTAATGTTTTGAAATGTAGAAAATGGTATACAATATTAGAATAGATTATCAAAGTTTATCGGTATCTTAAAATTAAATAGTATATAACTTTCTTTAATGTGATTTTATTGCACTAAAAACCACTGAACCTTCCATTTTAACTGCAATAACTCAAATGAAATGTTTTTCATATTCACAAAATTTATTTTCTTATCACAATCTAAATCCTCAATCTTATGATAAACATTGAATTTGGAATAAACAAAATCTTATGAATTTTTCTAATAATCTTTTCTATAATTTTCTTAAATTAATTGAATGAAAATATTCAGCTTTTTATTCACTTTTACCGGTTGCAGAACGCATACCGGTTTACCCCTGGTTTACACGCAGTTACATCAGTCTCAATTTATACCGGCATGCGTTTGTTAGCGGGGTTTTTATACGGTATATATCCATAATATATCCAAATTTCATTCAATTATCACCAGTAGTTCCAGAAATACCAACCAAACCTATCCACATGACCAGGGTGTAGTAATTAGTAACTCATTACTAATGAGTCAATAGTATATTCAATAGTACTTCGAAACTGGAAATTAAAATATTAGAATTTTTGAGTTAAAACTGAATTCTATTTTTTTGACAATTAATCGATTAAATGAAACGATAGACACAATACCCGGTTTCCGAGGAAATAGGAAAACATTATCTCAATTCTGGCGGTAATTATTGATTTGTTTGTTTGGCAAACATTAGTCTCGAAATCTTTTCTACAATTAAAGGTTTTATTGGTTTCGGGCCTCAAATCTATCAAATGCTGACCACTTTTAAAATTGATGACTCAGATGACGACCAATTGTTTTTCACCCGAATATATATCGACCAAAAACTAAGAGTAAGACTAAAATGAGTTAACAGTCGATTGACAGCTATATTACTGATTAGGAAAAATTAAAAATAAAGTTGGATCGGAGGGCACACATATTTCAGAATTTAAACGGAGCTGTCGGTGACGTGGAAATAGGGTTTTCTGCCAGCGATGCCTTTGTCCAAAACACTGCCTTTCAAACAACACCTCTGATAATTCACGGCAACGGCGGGAGTAAAGTATACCAAACCATCATTTATTGCTTTTCATTATTTAATCGTCAAAATTGTTCAAAGGTTTCGCTCAACTCTTTGGGAAACTATTTGTCCAAATCATGGCATCCCAAATATGGCTGTCTTTCTTGCAATGAAAACAAAACCAATTTAGACAATATTGCGACCAATGAATGGCCACTCGTTTTGATCGCAATGTTCGTCACTCATAAAACGCCATTTTTCCCCGAATTCTTGGAACATATGTTTGAACTCAATTATCCCAAAAACAGAATCCATTTGTTTTTATATAACAGTCAATCATTTCATTCGAAAGATGTCCAAAATTTCATCGATCAGTTTAGAGAACAATACCGAGGAATTACTATTTTTGGGTCCCAACAAATCAAAAAGGAATGGGAGGCCAGGAATTCTGCTCTGTATTGCTCTGCCCTTAGATTTTTAGTTTCAGAATATTAAAGTTTTTTTCAAATGTTAGCGACGAGTGCGTGAAAATCAACTGCGATTACTACCTGTCCGTCGACTCTGACGTCCGACTAACTAATACTCAAACTCTTATTCATCTCATCCAACAAAACAAGTATTTAAATCATTTATTTTTAAACAGTTGTCAACTAATTATTGATTACTTGTTGTGCAGATCAGTTGTCGCTCCTCTTTTGGTTCGACACAATCAGTTGTGGTCTAATTTCTGGGGCGCACTGTCTTCTGAAGGCTATTATTCTCGATCTCATGACTACCTTCAGATAGTAAAGAATGAGCGCAGGTATGTGTGAATTCCTACATCATATTTCCTAAATAAACCCATTGTGACAATAGGCTACGGATGACCACAACTATTAATATCGATAAACAAATGTAATGTTTTGTAGTGTAAATTACTCAATGGTTTGTACAAGTTCAATTATCCGTAGCCTATGGTTTGGTTTACTCGAAACATGGCTTCCGGCCCAACAATGTGTCACAATGTGGACAGTCTGCGAATAATTGATTTAAAATCATTTCGATAACAAATATGAATTACTAGTTAGAAATGCAGACTTAGAAAGGTGATTTAACAATTTCAACTTTACTCATTCAATAACTTTTATTTTTTAATTAGTAAAGAATTATAATCTTGGCTTCAAATCGACTTAAATATATAATTTTAGTTCAAAAGTGTTGTGTTTATTAGAAAATTAATTTATTGATAAAAACAAAGCAAAAATGCAAAACTGTTGCAATGATTTTGATATTATATAGAAGTGAATGTCAACGGTATTATATATACATTATCTCTTTTCCTCGGAGTTTTAATGATTTCTCATCAAGCACAATCACAAATAAATTTTTGCACTTTTGCATAACTTTTGAACATGCAATGATTCTGAAAGATCATCAAAAATAGGTATAAGCCTTACTTGAAATATTTTGATACGCAAGGTAATTTAAGAAAACACCGAAGGAAAGAGAAAACGGTATTTCTGTAATATTATATAAATTTTTAAATTGTTTGAATATATTTACAAAATGAGAGTTTGTCCCAAACCCAGTCCCAAACCCAGTCCCAAACCCAGTCCCAAATCCAGTCCAAAATTTAGTTCCAATGGTAGTCCAAATCTGGATGCGATTTTCAAAATTCTAAAAATCTGCTTTGAAGTTACGTCTGTCGATTGTATATTTGTTGTTAGCCTACAACCAATAACATTAAATCTACATTACAAATTTTGTACTAGGCAGAGAGAGAGAGAGAGAGAGAGAGAGAGAGAGAGAGAGAGAGAGAGAGAGAGAGAAAGGAGAGAGATAGAGATTACCATGCATTCATAAGTGCCGCTATCCATTTGCCTAGCTGGATCAATTTCCAATTTGCTTTTGATCCTATCTTTTCCAAATTTCCATTCAGATATCTATTTTAAGTGAATTTAAATTATAGTAAAAGATTTGAATCGAAGCCCACCTGAAGATATGGATGCAAATGAGGGTCTAATTCAATGCTGTCCTTAAACCAAGTGATCCTTTATTATGCAATAAAACCAATTGAGTAGAAATAAAACTGATTAACAGTTGAAATAAACATGACTTACATCGGCACCGGATCACCAGTCGCTACACATATGAAAACTATCTAATGACAGAAAAGAATCAATAGTTATATCTTCTATATTAGCCATTGTATTGATGGTTATTCAAGTTAATAAAACTGTGAAAGGGACAATTTTTTCATCTCTATAAAATTGTGAACATCTAGTATAATTAGAGGTTAATTTGATTGCAACTCACTTTATGGCCCAAATAGAACTCATAGTCGAAATGTGAGGCCTGAATGATTTGAGCGCCCTAGAGCAAACAAATTTGATTAATCCAAACAAAAAATTCATTGAACCGATAGGACCGACAATTTCTATATTAATTCAACAGATTATTTGAAATGAGATTCTTAGCCCTTATATCGAGTGATAAATCAAACGACAAAATTCCTGAACGAATCCGATGTTTGCTTTCAATCCAAACAAATATTTATTTGAGTGAAAATTGACTCACATCTGGATTGTCGTAATACTCTCTTCTTCTTGGATTAGTATAGAAGAGAAATCTGGGCGATCCTTGTTTTCTCATTTTGCCCCTTCTTCTGGAGCCTCTTCCTCTCTTGCTATCGGTTATGGAAGCAAATAATATAATAAAAATTAATGTAATGATTATAATAAGTTTGGATGAGAACCGCATCACAGCTTAAGATATAATTAGTTTGCAAACGCAATAAGCATTGGTATGTTTGATATGGTTGAGCGCCCTATGAGTTGATCATCTAATCAATTAATTCCAATACAGAAAGACTAGACTTTTTTCTACCATATAGTAAATACATCTGAACCAAAGAATAAAAGAGTGCGCACGTCTTCAGCACAGTTATCAATTGATTTACTGACAGCGCACTTTGAAAAACTTCTTATTTGAAAAAACCCTTTTTTTGTCTAAAAAATCACAATTTCATGTGATTTCCGATTTCTATAAATTGACTCAAATTTTTTGAATTATCTAAAAACAGAGGCATTTGGAACGTGCCGTTCGTTAGCGAAGCCTATCTTATAAATGGCAACCTTTTGAAAGGGAAGGAATCAAATAGCGTGGACACTAGATTTTCTCCC
Organism: Edwardzetes edwardsi; assembly: GCA_034693445.1. Taxonomy (NCBI): domain Eukaryota; kingdom Metazoa; phylum Arthropoda; class Arachnida; order Sarcoptiformes; family Ceratozetidae; genus Edwardzetes; species Edwardzetes edwardsi. The sequence continues at coordinate 17,812 of JAQFXL010000538.1, forward strand.
TCATATTACATCAATGATAATCCAGATTTGGACCCGGATATGACTTTTTGCAAAGTTCTTCGCGATAACGCAGTTTTCATTTTCGTCGACAATTTAGAAGATTTCGGGCATTTAGTGATCAGTTCGACGTTTGACACAAATCGCGTTAATCCAGACTTTTATGAGATTTACTCAAATCAAAAGGATTGGCAAAAGAGATACATTCATCCAAACTATAGTCAAGTCCTAACACCAGAGTATTTGATCGAACAGTCCTGTCCCGATGTTTATTGGTTTCCTGTAGTGACACCTGTTTTTTGTAAACATTTGATCGGTTCGTATCACTGATTAGACTAATCACTAATTGATTTGATTTCTTAGAAATAATGGAGAACTTCGGGCAGTGGTCTGAAGGCAAAAATCAAGTAATGACCGCAACTTTTTTTTAATTTTTTTTTATTCATTACTTTTCTTTATAATTACAATAAAAGGATCCGCGACTGTCCGGTGGTTATGAGAACGTCCCCACAAGAGATATTCACATGAGTCAGGTTGGACTCGAACAGCATTGGCTCTACTTTTTAAGAGAATATATACGTCCAGTTCAGGAGAAGGTGTTTATCGGCTATTTTCATGACGTAAGTCAAACTCAAATCCAAGTAATTATTTTTTGATTGATTTGTTTCCCACTAAAGCCTCCGAAAGCAATAATGAATTTCGTGGTCCGGTATCATCCGAGCGAACAGGCATTCCTTCGGCCACATCACGACGCCTCCACTTATACCGTAAACTTGGCTTTGAATTCAGCGAATATTGATTATGAGGTGCTTTTCATTTAATCATTACTCTTATCACTGAACTCTATATTTTATCATTTAATAGGGAGGGGGCTGTCGTTTCGTTCGATATAACTGTAGCCTTACCAATCTTCGGGTGGGCTGGGCTCTCATACACCCAGGAAGACTGACGCACTATCACGAGGGTCTTCGTGTGACTAAAGGTGTTCGTTATATTATGGTCTCATTTGTCGATCCCTAAGGACTGGAGATGACTCCTGTAAGCCATTGGTTATACCGTTAGACATCTCTTCGGCAGCTTTTGTCGCAATAACTTTTGAGCCAATTTTATATTCAATTATTTATTTGTAATGATTTTGTGCCAAAATATTTTCAACGCTAGTCTTAAAACAATTTATTCAACTCTTTTGACGCAATAAATACTCATTAATTGATTCAAATTATAATCGAGTTTTTCTCTGCGGAAACAGAAAAAGATTTATACAAATCTTGAAGTAATCAAAAGTTTGTCATCACTTGTGCTGATTGACTGTTATTTGTTTGTTTTCATATTAACATAGTTTGCAGTTCTGTTGATTCAGTGCTTACATCGAAACAGCACTCAAATGAGTCAAACATCGTATGAATTTGAGACATAAATTTGAAACTTGATTTACGTCATAACATTGTTGAGCTCCTGATTCGAGTCATCATAGGGTCAGACCTTCTAATCAAACATTGAAACTTATTCTGTGCTTACAGTTAAGACAAAATGTATTATTAATTGATATACAATTGACGATAATATCATTGTTTCGATTTGATAAAAGACACTCTTTAGTGAACATTCTTCAATGATTCTTGCAATTATTTAATTAAGGTCTAAAAGGGCACTTTAAAATGAAGGTCAAGTTCTGTAATTAAAATTCCGTTTTTATTCGTACCTTGATCATTTCTTCGTTAAAATTAAGATATTTAAAAAAATCTTTATGGTAGGGTATATCTTGTACAGGGGTCAGCAATCTCTTCCATCTCATTTGTAATCGGAGATTAAT
>JAQFXL010000539.1:0-19614 GCA_034693445.1 Edwardzetes edwardsi
GAGAGAGAGAGAGAGAGAGAGAGACTTTCAGTTTTCAGATTGAATACAGTATTAGATGTGTAGAGTTGTGGCAAAAAGTAATGTTTGATAGAAAGGCACGTTTTGGTGGCTGTGTTTTTCAGTGTAATGAATCTCTTGAGCGGAAAATGAAGTCTAACTACAACCGTAAGTCTAAGGCCAACAACTTTCGGCTCAAAAGAGAAAACTGTTTATTATATTCATTTAAATAAAAAAATAATCAAATCTGAATAAAATCGATATTTTCAAAAAAAAATGTTCAGATCTTAATAAAGGAAACTCAGAATAAAATGTTAAATTCAAATGTATTTGAAAAGCATTTGAATGCCATAAAAAGGTTTATGATAAAAACATATTTTTATGTTTTCTTCGAGTATTCTTGGGAAGATATATATTTATTTGCGGGAAAACTGTATTCTAATGAATTTCAAACTTATGAAGAATCAAAAGTGTAAAGAATTTATTCTTTGAAATCGTGAAAAGGACTTAAATTCTGATGTCTTTAGAAATGCTTACATTAAAGGTTCGCATATATTCTGTATTTGTTGTCGGTTTTAGTGCAGTGCCTGTAATGTAAATATTAGTTTAAGTTTTTGTCACAAAAACGCAAGTATTAGAAGATTTAAGAATTGAGATAAAAGACACGAAAGACATCATCAGTGAATGTGAGCAGAAATCGCACAGAATAAAAACGGATGAGACTCTTCTCACTGAATGAAATGATGCTTTTGGATGGGCTTTGGATTTTGTAATAAGCTTTTGAATATATCGGTGCATACGTGCACCAAATCATACCGATGTCTACATTACGTTTGGCACAAATCCTCTCATTTTTCTTTGGTCTCAAATATTTCTCAAAATGAAAGCAAATGTTTACTCAGTTTAGGAGAGAAAAAAAGTTTTATAGAAAAAAAATTGCTTTTCTAACGTATTAATCAATTGATTTTTCAGATTGAATCTCAAACACAACAAATTATTTTCATTTTATTATTATAATAAAAGTTTAATATTTTTTGATTTATTTTAAATTGAAAAACGAAATACAAAAGAATTAATTTCTGTATTTCTGTACTATTTGTGTCATAAAAATAATGACAACATTAAAGTCTAAACGATTTTTTCTACAAAATATCTAAAATAAAGATTTGCTTAGTTTTGAAAAATTCATTTATTTTTGTTGACATTAATTTCAAACTAAACGAAACAAAAGATATAAAATATAAAATTTTAATAAAGCAATAATGTAACGAATGTCTCTTCTTATTGCACCCATTCCTCTATAGTAGTGCACCAGACATATAAAGTTCAAGTATATGATGAGTTTGTAATTACGGGGAACACAGGCGCTATGAGATGTCAAGTGCCGACATTTGTACGCGAATACGTTAAGACTATCGCTTGGATTAAAGACGAAAAAGTCATCGCAACTCTTATGTCACCAAAAGGTATGACTCATTTGACATCTGATCAATACTTCTCTCAATTGTTTGCTATAAAATACAATATCTGTTCGAGTATTGAATCTGAATGAATGACCTGAATGAATTACCTCTTGAGCGAAATTAAATTCTGAATTTCCATCGCTTAGTCATTTCGAGTGTCAATTTGATCTTGTTCAGATAAAATTAAAATAATTTATACCATCAAAATTGAATGAAATCAATTTTGTCGGAAATAATTACCGAAGTGTTGGGGATTGAAACCTAAGAATCTGTGGGAATAGGGATTTGTAAGTCTCGTCTATACGTTGACCTGTGTTTGACTCCGACGCAGATTGTAAAGAGAATTGTGAAGAGAATAAAGAAATTAAATGACTATAATTATCAGCTTTAATCAGAATCAGACGGCAGAGTTGTCCAGAGGATGTAAAGTCAAGAGTTGCTCTCAAAAGCAATCCTTCAGTATTTTCTAAACAATTTTGAATACTTGAGAGGCCACTAAATATTGTATTTTATGGATGAAATTGTTTAAAATTCATGACTCTTCGAATGGGAGTCACAACTATAAAAGTTGAGTAGATTATTTTGTCTACTCGACCAACCATTGGCCACCAGTGCTCTCAGAGAAAGACTAATGTTTGGCATACGCTCTGTTGCATAACATTTGTTCAAATGTCTATCAAAACTAAATTAATTTTGTTGACTTCAAAATGAGAAATAAGCCAAACATAGAAAACAAATCCGACTCTAATTTAAACAATGACTGCAAATAAATCTCTTTTTTCTCAACATTTTTTCATTCACTTTAATGGTATTACAAAACATTTGCAGATTTTCTTAAATTAATTTCAAAGAGAATTAGATTTTTTTGCTTTTCATTGGCAAATGTCTGATACAAGAGTTAAATAAGAGTGGATAACATTCGTTATTAATAACGTTAGGCATGAGTTGGCTCCAGGCAAACCATTTTCATTACACAAAAGTAGCGGAAAAAAGTTTTCTAATGAATCGCTTGAAATGAGTATTACTAATAATATGAGGACTTATTTAGCCATTTGGGAGACTCTATATCATATGCATCACATATTCTTAATATACTAATTGGAAAGGCCTACAGCATCCCACTTCTTATTAGCCGTTCCATCTTTTTATGATATTTTTCATATAAATGGTAGTATTAAACAACTCATCCATTCATTCATTTTTTATTTGATTGCTTTTTAAGTGATTTCCGAATAACTACTGAATTCAGGCGTAAAGCCATGAAATTAACTCTTTATTAATAATATTTTTAATCAAAATTATTATATGATTACAATGAAAATAACAAAATATACTAACAATTTTCGACCAGTAACTGACCATGCTTGTGTGGCCTCTCAACAATATAAATAGGTGAAATAGAAATTTCTTAATCTTGGTGTAATCGTTAACCTAAAGTGTTATTTGAAGTTCCCATGGGATAGCATTGAAAATTTCCAATTTGAACTCTCAAATCTATAAGCTTGGTCAAGCTTAATAATCAATTTTCAAATCCATTAAATAAATCAAAAAGTATTTTTGGCGATCATTGCATTAAAGTGCAAGAGTGTGGTCGTCGCCTGCATTTTGAAATGGAGCGCAAAATAATCTTTAAGTTAAATGCTTTGAATTTGATTTTTCAGTTCAAATGATTTATAGATTTCATTTTGAATGATAGTTAAAATCAGTTATTCCTCTTCTTCTGGTTGGTGTGAAGTTAGTCTAAAATATTGAATAACTAAAGTAATCGAATCTTTCACTCCAAGCAAAAGTCGATATTCGAGACGAAGAACTCAATTACATTGCATTTGCATTTTGGCACTCGTTTTGCCCGAAGAATAGACAAGAGTTTTATGTAAATATTTGATAAAATAAGTGATGATCTAAACTATTGTATAAATTCGATGATTTTTTACACTTTTTCTCAGTTAAAATGTGACACTTTTTGGATGCTTTTAATGATTAGAATAACGCTATAAATATTCAAAGCCTTCATTTGATATCTCAGATCGACTTTTAAGTAAATTTTCTGAAGAATCCAAACTTTATTCTCAAAAGTCATCAAAAAGTTATTTTGAAAAACACTTCCTTTAGAGTGAAATCAAAACATTCATCTCTTGAAGAAAGGAATACATTTCAATCAATCAAATTGTTCTTTGCATTCAATTAAATGTTGCTTTTATTTTCCTAGAACATATGAATTCTAATAATGTTTTTAGAATATGTCATTTCATTTGAATAATAATATTATTATGAAAACAGTGAAATAATTATTAGAGAAATCATAATTTGTGATTATATGCAAGAATATAATAGTTATTACATTTTTGCTAATTTTTGTCATAAAATATACGTTAATTATGTGTTGAGAATAGTTTTACTTTAATTAGTCATAAAAACAAACTCTACTCTCTATTGTTGCAAATTCTTCATTATATTGGGATTTATGCAAAACTTATAATTACGGAACTCTTCTGTAATCAATCAAATTATGACATTTTTGGATAATATTTACTAAAAGTCTGATAAAAATTCTAATTAAACCAAACAAAATCTGAATAATAAACTCTTGTCTAGAATTTTGAATCTAATATTTATTGCAAATAATTCTGATATTCTGATTAAATAACAGGTTCTTGGAGTGAAAATTTTAAGTTCGCTATATTTTTCATCTAAATATCAGTGAAAATTGTTATTCACTTTTTTAGAGCAATTTTGATCGATGCAAATACACGTCAACTCAATAAAAATATGATAAGTTTTGGGCAAATATTAAAATTAAGGAAATGCTTGATATTTATTGATATTGAAACTCAAATGGATTATTAGTAATGGATTGTAATGGAGCCGATATATAACACCTCTTCATTCAATATCAAAAATAAGAGAACTGACAGAAGATATTATATATGAAGTAAAGGCGATCCGAAAAATTGGTTTTCCTCTCCTCTAAAAAAACGAGACGCGAATACATAGTGTTGTCGACAAACAAATACGATATTCTAATAATAAGTTTGGTTCACAAAATTGTTATATAACTTATATATCGGATACCATTAAATTCGTCTTCAATATGATATCTCTGAAGAGAATATGAAACCAAAACTTTTCGATATATTGAATGCTATTTTCAGGTCTGAAAAGACTGTCAAAACAACTGAACTCTTTCCAGACTCATATTCATGGCATATAAAACATTTTTAAATTTGATTCACTTTCAAAAAATTGTTTTGTAAATAAACTAGGACATTTTTTAAATTGAGACATTGATCAAAATGCATTGTGAAGGCTTTCAAGATAACTCCATTTCTAATGATTATATTCTAATCAATCAAATTGTTTTAAACGTAAATCAATAAAAATTCATTTTTTCATTCATTTTAGACTTTTATGAATTTCAAATACTTTTAATTCAAAGTAAAGTAATTGATTTGGAAATGGATCACAAGTCCATTCCCATGGATATTGTGGAGAAAACTGTATCAAACTGTAAAGAATAAGTACTATACGAATGGGAGAGGGAGGGAGAGAGAGAGAGAGAGAGAGAGAGAGAGAGAGAGAGAGAGAGAGAGAGAGAGAGAGAGAGATCATTCATCTCACTTATATGCGTCAAAATATGATAAATTTGGTTCGGACTCAGTGTAAAAATGGGTGGAGAAGTATATAGAAAGTGAAAAGCAATGCAACAAAAAATAGAAATAAAAATGTGAACTAAACTATAATAATAATAATGAAATGTAGAAAAAGAAAGAAAAATTGTTTGACTATTTTGAGAGGGGATGCCTTCGATGAATGATGTCTTGCAGACGCACTGATCAATTCATTTATAAAGCAATACAAAGGATTGAAGGCAATGGATGGTCAGTAAATGGTTCATTTGAAAAATGTATTAAAGTGTTGTGTGATGTAAAAAGTGGTATTTCCAACATTTCTCTCCCAACTTGTTTATTGTAGTGCAAGACTTACCACAGATTCCCTTCTATTGCAAGCGTTCCCTTTATATAAAAATAACAAAACCAAAGCCAAAGCCGTCAATAATTTTTACTATCAGACAATGTTAGCCAAGTTTTCACTGAAATTGTTTATCTTTTATTGAATTGTTCGCTGACTTATTGAAAAGTTTTGCACAACTTTTAGACCAAATTGTTATTTATTACGAAAAAATCGAAACAATTTATGTTTTCGATATTTTAAGTGCATTTCTCAATCAATAGAATTATTATTTTATAAGTCAGACCAAGGAGTGTTCAACTTTTGAGAGACTCTTCCCTTTCACATACTTTTCATCGATTTCTGTGAATCGATTGAAAAAGTGTTCATTTTTTTGCAGATTCTCTGAATGAGTCATAATTTATAAGCATTTATGAAAATTTTTATTCACAAAAATATTCTAAAACTCATATTTAATGGTTAACTCATTTTTAATGACAAAAATTAATTATAATTTTGAGAATTTATTCTTTAAACATGCAAAAGTCATATATTTTATCTTCTGTTTACAGAAAAGTAAATATTGAATTTCATTGAAAATGAAAACATTTTTTGAATTCTTTTAAAATCAAACTTTTTTTTAATGAAAGGTTTTGACAGAAAGACACCGAAATTTGCGTCTTTTGTTTTCAAATATTTGTATTAAATCTTTTTTTTCTTTTTTTTTAATTTAAAGATTTTGAAACATTTCTTCTTTTTTCCGCCAGAAATGCTATAATCTGTGAGTGAAAGCCATTTATTTAAGAAAATACTTAGCAGGGAATCACTGACTGTGCAAATGATATGATTTTGTGCTGACATGAGATCGGAATAAAAGGCGATGTTATTTAGAGAACACAAGTATTACCTTTTATTCGGAATTTATGTGTTTCTCACAAATGATCCAAAACTTAATTTAATAAAAATAAAAGAAAGTATTCGTTATATAAACTTTGTTTTAGTGGCAGTTCCTTCACAATAACACAATTGGACTTCACTTTGAATAAAGACATTATGACCTCTCATGCAATCAGAGGCCAACTTAAGAGACGCTCATTTCTCCAGTGACTCGAATGATAGGCTGAGCCGAGAAGTGCACAAAAACACAATACTTTTAGTAATGTTGGCGTTATATTGGAGCTGATCATCTCTTCAGCTCTCGTCTAATCATTCAATACATCTCTCTATTCAGGGATCGCCTCAAGGGATACATTACGCAAACTATTCAGAAGTTTTAAGACATTTCAAAACATTATCATAAACTTAAAGAACAACTTTAAGTCATAAGTTATTCAATATATTTAATCACTTCTCCAAATGAATCCGTTTATTATTCTCTCTATTTATTGATACTTTTGAAGCAAAACATAAAAATTGTTTGAATTAATGTATTTTTCGGCACAACTTTTACTCAATAGTCATTGATGTCTTTCCTTATATCTTCTGTTTTTAGAAAGTATTGAAGAGTTGACTCATTTTAACCTTTCAGTTGTGAATTCTTTTCAATTGATTTGAAATTCTAATACAAAAAATTGTTTTAAAAGAATTGCCTATAAATCCATTTCAAGGGATAAGTTTCAGAATAGGATAGCTATGCATTTGAACGGATGAAAAAACTTCTCTGTATTTGAATTTTTTGAAATTCCTCTCTTTTCTGACATTTTTCCTGATCTTCATTCTTATCGATCATCATTTGTATACATATTTGAGTGAATATAAAAATACAGAAAATTTTAAAGAAGAGAAATTTGATCCCCTTTTTGGAAATGATATTTTTGATATCTAAAGAGCAAACTTTCGACTGAACTCAACTCAACTTAACTGAACCGAACTCTTTAAATATTCATTTTGAGTTACACAACAATTTTCGAGTTAACACAAAATATTGCACTCAAACACTCAGTCAGAAAAACCCTGAGTTCTTGAGTCCCATTGAAAGTCAGGAAATTTATGGAATTGACTCAAACACTGGAAACCTCTAATGAAAACTTCAAAATATTGAATATTTGTTCCCAAACCCCATACTTTGGAGCAGACATGTTATGCATTCGCAAAATTAGTTTTATGTTAAACTTTAAGCCATTGTTTTAAACATGATTTGAATGCTTTCGCATTCTTTAATGATATGATATGAATCACACGAGTATTTGATGATCTTTTGCACACACCGTTCCCTTTTTGGTTATAAAAAAGTGTGATTTTAAGGCTTAAATGTTTGCCATAAGTTATCAATTTGTAAATCAGTGGACAATACAAATGAAATGATTTTTAAATGTTTTGTTTGGCAGCGATAGTGAGGGCTGTATTAGAGTTGATCTTATGTTAAGTTATGCGATGGTATGCATTGCACACAAACACTAACAATAATCGATTGATAAATATTGTAATAGTATGTTAGTCTGCTGTAGACTGAACCATAGTTTATCTATGTGTCTGTCCAATGCTATGTCTGCTTCATAGATGTGTTTCTTTTTTGGGAACAGTTCTATCAGTTCTCAACTTTTAGGGCACGTTATTATGTTTCTCACATTCTTGTGCTCAGAGCTAAAGTATCCAACGATATTGTGATTCCCTGAGGAAAGTGTAGTTCCAAAGATGAATAACATTTTGGCATAAAAGTCGATCTCAAAAAAATTAGGAACTTTTTGCTCATAAAGAACGGAAGGCAAAGGAAGCGACCAATTTCTTGTGCCAACCATTGCTTGTTATACACGCGAGACTACTCTCACGTATTGTTATCCTATTATTCATTTGGTCCGAATATAATCTGCAATAGATATCGCATATACGCTATGGATATCTTAATATAGATATTATATACACCAATAGATATATAAATTTATATTATATGTAGTTTCTTGACAGTAAAAAAAGGAATTCCGGATATCGTTTGGAATTATATTTTACTTTCAAATCGTATGGATTTTCATTTGAATATATTTGCCTTTAGTTATGGTTTTTGTTTTTCTTAGCACTGAATCCTTTTGGTAAAAATCAACTCAAAATGAAAAAATAAAAATTCGGAAACATATGATCTGGAATATAATGAGAGACTGATTTTATTTGAATGAAACAAAAGAAGAGATGTCTGAAGACTTCAGAATTGTTTCTATCGAACGCTTTGAATGAAATGATTGGAATGCCTTATGTTTTGGTTTCATTGCTGTAATCATTGAAGTAATGCTAATTCGCTTTCGACTCATTGATCATCTGTTCACCAACTGTTCAGAATGATCCTGATTATTATTCAATAATATTCTAAGCACCAATAATACATAATGAGCAGAAATAGGTCATTATGAATGATTGAAAGTTGACAAGTTAGTTTGTTTCTCAACCAAATATCATTGCACAGCAAATTAAATATTTGCACGAGTATATTGAGATTTCTTTATTTTTGAAGAAAATAATTTATTTTGTGAATTCATTGACAATAAGTAGTCATTGGATGTGAAGTGTTAAGCATAAGAGCCTATATTTTGAGCGCAAACACCGGAAAGTAATTTTCTTATTAGTATTTGACGACTACATTGTGTTTATGTTGTGATCTATCATTTCATAGGAAAATACTCGATATCTGTTTGTCTCCGACTTCTATTCAATTGTTATTCACAATGACTTCTGTCGAGTATTTGATACAAGACTTGTGGACTTTTAACTTATGGTCATTTAAGACATAATTTATTATGTGTTTGCCTTAACTTTTTGACTTAACCTCTTTTAGGCGGAACTTAACTTTAAATAAAACTTTCTTCTGATTACAAACAGATTCTCGTTATTCTATCCTATCTTCGGGTGAATTATTGATTCGCAATTCGTCTAAATTGGACTCAGGATCGTATAGATGTCAAACACGCCATCAATTGACTCATGAGCTCGTTATCAGTTCAGTGGCCGGACAGTTCATAGTCACCGGTAAACCTTATTTGTTATTACTGTTTGTTAGCACAACTTAATCACTATTTATATAAAGAGAGGAAATATTTGTCGAAATAATTATTTCAAATATTAACTCAAAAATTGAAACTCAAATAACATTTTGAATTTTGAGACAAAAATATCTCTAAAGCAGCCGATTCTCAAACTTGCACATTCTCTACCTATTAACTGGTTAACAGAGCAAGTGTAGATTTCTTAATTCAACTATTCAAACATATCATAACGAAATGATATGAGTAAGCAAACAAATTTTATTTATAAAATTATAAACCTCTCAATAATTAATCAGAACTTCTAGGGTAAAAAGTATAAAAACAAGTAATATTGCTTTCGAATGTATCAGTTCACAAAAATTAGAGTTCATGAATAAGCCAGCAAAAGTATAATAAATTTTCAAAGTTGAACTTGTTTCCTTTTTTCAGCATATAAGGCATTTTGAGAAACTCTGCTCTACAGTAAAATCAAGAGCTTTATCCCAAATCTCAAGAACTAAATCCTTTGACGTATGAGATCTCAAAAACTTAATCATAAACTCAAAAATGATATCATTTTGTATTCACTGTCCGCTCTTCTAATGCATCGAATCTTCAAACAAAATCAGTAAAAAGATCTATAATTTTGATAAAACTTTTTATTTTAATTACCATATTTCAAACAAAATGAGAAACTAGTGTTGGATCGACTAATTTTGCATACAATTGTATTATAAAACTGTACAGCACATTTTTCATGCGGCACTGAAAGCAATTTGATAAAAAAAACATGAGGAAATATTGTTTTGACCCTTGTTATTTCAAATGAACATTAATTTCAATATTCTACAACAGAACCTCACGGAGGTATCGCTCCTCGAATTTGGAGCCATTCATCAGTTAAGGCTTGGGTTGGTGATAGCGTAGAAATGGTTTGTGTGGCCCAGGCCTGGCCTTCTCCTCAATACAGGTTTGTGCTTTTCTTTGCAATATTTATTAACACAAACGTATCAATCATTTGAAGGCTTTTTCTCTAAAAAACATTTCCTTATTTTCTATTCTGACTGTCATTCTGTCCAATTGTTGTGTGGAAACACTTTTCGTCTTTGATTATCAATATATGTCACAACTGAGCAGATGGTATAAAGAGGACGAAAGCGGTCTCATATCACCGATTGTGTCGACACAACACATGCATATATACGACTCCTTTCTGATTATCAATCAGGTTATGGCACACCATTCAGGCAAATGGATTTGTGCGGCAAATAATTCTGTTGGAGAAGAAAAAGTTGGCATTAAATTGATGGTCATTTCTACTATTGTTGTACACATAGAGCCTGACTTATTAGTGGCCGACATCGGCAAAGGCGCTACATTTAACTGTAGTTTAACCGGTAATCCAATCAACTTTCATGTGATATGGCTTAAAGACGGCCGTCCATTAATCACCGATGCATTCAGTGGTGCAATCAATGACGGAAGAGTGCGTCTCATTGAGCCCACACTACTCAATATCAGAAATGTCATCAGAGAAGATGCCGGTCTGTATCACTCATCGCTTTACATTTACATTACATTCTTCCCAATCAAAACATTTCTATTTATTTGACATTTGAGTCCAAATTCAGACTGAACTTACATTTAACCCCTTAAAGCATACTTTCTTGCAATACATGAGACTTTTGCCTACTTTATAACTGACTTCAATTAAATACAAAATTTTCAATGAATCTAAACTAGAGTATTTAACAATTAAATAACAATTTGCATAATTAAACATAATTAATATGCAAAAATTTGTGTTAAGCCAAGAATATGTTTTGTATTTTAATGATTAACTGATTCCCTAATTAGAGATTTCCTGAAAACACAAAACACTTTTTTCATTGAAAAAATGCATTGAAGAGAGAATTTGGAGATTTTTTACTTGATTTCAGCGATTATATGTATGTCTAAAAGCAATTCATAGAACATTTTTTCAGTAAAATAGACACTAATTTATGCGAATTATATCTAAAAGTTTGCATGAATTAGATATTCGCATAATTAAAGGAAATCAGTTTAAAATCTCTATCTTCTCATTCGTCAAGTTATGGAGATTTTGCACTTAATAAACGATTAAATGACTCAACTGAAACATTTTGTCTCATTTATTACATTCAAACATTATTTCTTTAATTAAATCTTAGAAAAACAAATTTAATTTAAATAATCGTTTGAATCGATTATCCATTTGACAAGTTTTTCAGTTCATTAGTGTTTGACTCAATAGTTATAGACTTTTGAAGAGTCGAATCACTTGAATGAAAATTTTGATTCTCTTTGCAAACAATAGGTTGTTATCAATGTGTGGTTCAGTCGGAGTACGACTCATCACAAGCGAGCGCTCAATTGAAACTTGGAGATAGCGCTCCAATTATGCTTGATACTTTCAAAGACCAGATGATAGTCGAGTCCGGCTCTTCCATATCACTGCGTTGTGCCGCTTCTGCATCGCCATTGCCTCAGATTAAATGGTATTTGGATGATCACAGCATTAATGGCGTGTCCGCCCGATATCGTCTCGGAGATTATGTCACACATAACGGACATGTGATTAGTTTTGTTAATATAAGTGCCGCACGTGTTGTAGACGGCGGAGAAGTAAGTGCCTTAACATTAGTTAGACTCTGCACTCTATTAACACCATTTTAAACAGATATCACACTTTCTATTGAAGATCAATACCATTAATACTATTCTTCTTTTTATTTTTATTCCATTTGCACTTTCATTGACTCAAACGAATGCAGTTTTTTCTCTGTTTCACTGAATGTACTTAAATGTAGAGAAGAAAAGTTAATTCACTTTTTTAGCACTTCTTTCCATTGAATAGCAATCAATTCATTGACGAAAAATCGTTTTCATTGTTATTATTTCCAAAGAATGTCTAATAAATGAAAATATTTTAGCCATAAATCTTTGAAAAGCTATTCTCTGAGACTTAACTGTTTTTGTCACTTCACACCTCATAATACACTTTATTAATAATAAGTTAAAATAATGATAATTTTTGTTCAAAATTTTAATTTGTTTTAAATTTTAAATTAAATTTATCCAAAATTTAGAATAATTAGTGAAACCTTGAATTTTGATGAATGATATTCGAGTAAATTTTATGAAATGCATAGAAAATAATTAAGTAATGGCTTTGTTTTGTTTGCAAATCAATGTCTCAGACATTAAACAATTAATAGAAAGAGTGAGAGGAGTGCCGTAATATGACATCCAATTAATTTCACTCATTTTGTCATTTATATGAAGTATCGATGCGTAGCCGTTAACGACGCGGGTCAGTCCTCTTACACAGGACGAGTCAATGTGGTGGGGCCGGCAGCACTTCGTCCGTCATGGCTGTCATCTTCATCAGTGGCAGCAAATATTAATAATAACAGTTTGACTGTTGTTTCTGGTCGTTCCATATCAGTGCGTTGTCCAGTGATAGCCTATCCCATTGAGTCGATAGTATGGCAGCACAACACAAACACATTACCAGTCAATCACCGCCAGAAAATTGAGCCCATCATTAATGGCGTCGGCGGTAAACTACATATCACTAATGTTCACCGCAGTAATGATCAAGGAGAGTACTGGTGCACTATCAAGGTATTTACCAAAATTATGATTTTCTAGAAATACGTTTAAAATGGTTTTGACAATCGATTTAATTATAAACACCAGTTAATAGAAATATACTGGATTGAACTTGATACATTTAGAATTTGTTGAAAAAAATGAAAAAATATTTGAGATAAATTGAATTGGCTGATGATCTCTGACTGCTCTTGATGATATTAAATCAGAATGAACGATGAGACCTATGCGCCACTCAATTCAGTTGATATGATTATAATGAGAAGAAATACTGTATTTTATCGACTCATTTGTGATCACATACTTGATTAGATCCAATTTTGATTTAGTTTGAATCCTGATAGTTTTTGCAATAGTAGCGGAATAAAAGTAAAATAGCTCTGATGTGATATAATTCGAAGAAATCGGTCGAAGATGTGTTGGGAATAAAGTATACGAATTAAATGTGATTCTAAGCAACAAATTCCTGGTATAGTCTGACGGATACGAACTCACGAACAATACATTTCGTGGAACGCATTGACAACGAATTGCTGTCTTATATCTTAAGGGATTAGACTCTTATGAATTTGTTTTTGTTTCGGACGCGATGTGCGACACAACCAAAAGAAGTCATAAAATGATAGTTGAAATAAATGTTTTCAAGCGTTCACACAGAATAGCACAGAATGAAACTCAAATGCAGTCAAAACACATTCAAAACATTTTCACAAATAAAAACTGAACATTCGTTTGACTCAATTCTAAATCTTTTGCATCGAAATTGATTTTTTGCACATTTCTTTATTTTTGAAACAACAAGAAATATTATCTATCACAAATACTCAAAAGTTTTTTGTCTTTCTTCTTCAATAAAATTCCCATTATACTTTAAGTTTCCCTTAATTCAAAAGTCTAAGTGCTTTAGTAGTTTAGTTTTGGGATATTCTGTCATAACTTGTTAGAAACTCAATAGAATTGGTTAACTATTCATAATAGTAAATGACCAAGGAATTTATTAGGCAGAACAACGATCTTTTGATACTATAATAGGGAAATTGAGGTCAAATTTAATTAGTTGTTTGTATTGAATCAGAGTTTGTCATTCATTAGTAACTGAATTGCGTTAAGATATCGATAACATTAATATTTTTTTGTGTCCATAAGGGCTCTAATGGTAAAGCAGTTAAGGGAAGCGTTCAGTTGGTTGTGAGAGTCGCGCCTTTAATTGATGGACAGCCGTTATCTGAGACGACTAGAGCTAATCAAGGAATGAAAGTTAAGTTAATGTGCTCTATATTAGAAGGCGATCCTCCCATAGAAATAAAGTGGTATAAAGAAGACTCAAACACTCCGATTGTCTCCAGTCATACAATTTTGCTACAAAATTCCGAAGACTATTCGCTGCTGACATTCAAGAGTGTGGAGCACAACGATATGGGCCGTTGGTATGACATCCCAATCCATTTATTAATTTACTCCAATTGTTTGCTCCATTTTTTCACTCTTTTGATCTAATTATAGGACGTGTAAGGCCTGGAACGACGTCGAATCCGTCAATAAGAGCACATACATGATAGTGAATGTGGCGCCGACCTGGAAAATAGAGCCTAAGAATACTTATGTAGTTTTGGGAGCAGATTCTGTGATTGATTGCTCGGCCGATGGCTCTCCGGCTCCAAAAATCATTTGGAAGAAATCGATTGCCACCAATACAGGGACTGACGCCCATTCTACTGATGTGGAGCATCCGTCCGAATTCAGGGATATTCTCTCTTCTTATAGACATCAAGTCTATCAAAACGGAACTTTTGTTTTACAAGAAGCCGACAAATCAGACGCCGGATTCTATATGTGCCAAGTATTGCATCCTTTCTCTCATTAATTAATGTTTTGATTTGTATTCAATTCAGTCATTAATTTTATCTTTTCATTAATAATAACTTCTCTTTTAATCAGATTTCTAATGGAATCGGCGCCGGTTTGAGCAAGGTCATTCAACTTGTGGTACAATCGCCGCCATATTTCGACATCAAATTCATTAGTAATAGTGTAGTTAAAAGCGAAACTGCTGTCCTTCAATGTGAAGCACAGGGCGATCCAGTGATGAGAGTGGAGTGGCAGAAAGATAAACAACAAATCAGTTCATCGATTGACAAAAGATATTCTACAAAACAGGAAATAATATCCCCGCAGAAAATGATTTCATATTTGGAAATATCGTCAACCGTTAGACACGACTCAGCCTTATATACGTGTCTCGTCTCAAACGACTTCGGCGCCGATGACACAAACATACAGCTTATAGTGCAGGGTAAGCCATTCAAGCCTTTTATCGACTCTTTCGCTGTAATTTTTAATCGACTTATAGTTGAATTCACTTAAACTTAATTACGAACTAATGGCGCATAAAATCGTCTATTTTTTGTGTTTTAAAAGTTTGTTTGAAATCAAACTCTAATTTCTTGTATCAAAAGCTCATTTATCTCTCAATCTATTCTAAAATTTTCAAATTATCTGATAAACAGAAGTTCCGGAACCACCGTATGGTTTGAGTGCCGTCGAAACTACGAGTCGTAGCGCAACCATTGTGTGGAAGTCTTCCTTTTCGGGAAACAGTGCAATCATTAGATTCATATTAGAGTATAGAAGCAATTGTACCGAAGACCAGATGTGGAGAGAACTCTCAACTCAGACCGGATCAGACTCAAGGCTCACAATATCGGGTTTGACTCCAGTTTGTTATTATGAGGTCAGGATGTTAGCAGAAAATGCTTTGGGAAGAAGTGATCCCACTTCAGGCACACTCTTCTTTCAAACCGCCGAAGAAGTGCCGGGTGGTCCGCCCACTGATGTTATCATAGAAACTACTTCTTCGACTTCACTTAAGATCAAATGGAAGCCTCCTCTCAGAGAAGTGCAGTTCGGAAAAATCAAAGGCTATTATATTGGTTACAAAATAGCAGATTCTGACGAACCCTTTCAGTACAAGAATGTCGACGTCATCGCAGATAATGATCCGAATAAATTCGAGACCAGTTATGTGACTAATCTGAAAAGAAAAACAACCTATATCATTATACTTCAAGCATACAACAGTGTGGGTGCAGGTCCTCGAACTGACGAAGTAATGCTTTTTCTACCTTTTTTTGTTAAAATTCAAAATAAGTTTAAATTTTCTGAATGAAAATTGAATTCAGGTTCGAGTGGCGACCTTTGACTCACAGCCGCCCACTTCTCCACTATTGGAAGTGATTGGAAGCACTTCTGATTCAATTACTCTGAGATGGGATGCAAATCAAGAAGATATGGAAGAGAGAGAATACGTATTGCATTTCAAAGAGGAACGGGAACCGCAATGGCATCAAAAGAAACTGAAGACTAAATCAAATCAATATGTTTTAGATTCGAGTAATGGTTTAGTGAACATACGCTGCGGTACTAAATATAAACTATTTATGACGGCTTCGAATAGCTTAGGAACCGGTGAACCGAGTAATCAAATCATATAAAACCCACTTTAAAGTCAAATCTAATTCACTCATTGTATGTGTTTTTTAGGTGAAACTATAACCACACGAACCAAAGGCGCGGCACCTCTTTCGCCATCCACTCAAGAGTTTCTAATTCCTAACGCAACGGCAGCTCTGCTACGACTGAGCAGTTGGCAAATTATCGGCTGTCCTATCAATTCTTTCACAATTAAATATAAACCTGTTTATCAAAAACAATGGATTTTATTGGCAGAAAGAGTTGGTTTCGAAAAGGATTTCTATTATATTAATAATTTAATACCAAATCGAGAGTACAAACTTCTAGTCAGTGCCCACTCAGACGCAGGTATACCCTTTCTATTGTAATGACTTAATAATTAATTAAAATGAATTGGTTTAAGGCGTAACCGAAGCCGAGTATAACTTCAAAACTCTGAATATCACTTCAATAGTTCGGACAATTTTGCCGCACTCTCCTATCGATGCTTCAACTCAGGCGGAGTCGGTTTCTCTGTTCCGAAACGTAACGGTTCTGTTGCCGGTAATCATCTCAGTAATAGTGTTGTGCGTAATATTGGGCACATTCTTCGGTTGTATGCGTCGACAACACGTCAATCAAGTGGTCAATGGCTTGAATTCCAATAATTGTAACCATAAAACAGATTTGAGACAATCGACAGAAACATTTCCCTTAAATGACTTTCAATGCGGTTCTAAACCAAAGTTCATTGATTGTCAGTCACCTCCGGCTAAGGGTTACGGCAACCCTACCTCTTATTATTCGTCTCCTCATAGAAAGTCATTGACATCAGTGATGACACACCAGCGAAGTGAACACCAATATGCAGAGCCGTTAACCCAATTGACTAATCGGTGTATTTTCGCTGATGATCTCAACTGTGCAAACGTTTCATCAAATATGACAAGTGTTCAGATGGCCGACAAAATGTATGCTACCATCAAAAGAAGTCCTCCAATCGCTTTCACATGACATCAAATTTTTGAATAAATTGTTATTTCGTTTAATTTCTAAACTTTTTATATAAAATGACTTTTTATTAATGTTTTATAAAAGAAGAAAATTCTTATCTATGGATAAAATCTACTTTTTGTGATGAAAATTGATTTTTTGAAACTAAAGCTCAAAATCAAAAACCAATTATTAATATAATGTTATTTCAAAGTTAACTTAATATTAAGCAAATTTCAATAATAAAACGAACTTGCGCAATTTTTAAGCTTCCAGTCATTATCTTTAAAACTAGAATATAAATCATGAGATCATGAAGAATGTTATCTTCAATAATATGATTTGTCCATCAAATTGGCAAAATTCAGGCAAATTTCTCATTTTATAGTTTGGATTACAGATATAATTATTTTCAATGCTTTCAATTCCAGATCCTTTTATGACAAAAATACAATTAAAGGATATGACAATCATATGAGTGATAATAACTTTTGTTCTGACTTTTGATTTGAAGGCCAAAAACTAAATATCGGTTTTAATAAAATCCCGTGAGAAATGACTTGATTTGGTTAGAGGCTACAAGAATAGATTACTTGAAAGTTATAAATCTAATAATCTGAGCTAGCTATATTTTTATGAGTTGATAAAACATTTTTTAGCTTCCAATCATCGAAAGACGTGAGAATCAAACCATTTGTTTGTTTCGCGAATTGGGTATAAAGTTATTGGAAATTATTTAACACTTCAGTTGAGGTTTGAGACAAATATTGATAAAAATGTTATTTTCGGTAATTTTGGTTTCATTGCTTCCATTCTTGACTTTTGCTTCAGAAGAGACCCAATTGTTTGAAGCGATTCGAAATGCGGTTCAATCAGTAGAATCGAGAGAACCTTATTATTCATCGAAGAAAGTCTGTTATCCAGATATCGGGTGCTTCACAGAGGATGGTCTTATGAAACACATAGGAATGCTTCCCTCTTCACCCGACAAAATCGCAACAAAATTCTACGCCTATACTCACGACTCTCAGACAACACCCAAAGAAATTACAGTCAAAGACTTTGCAGTTGTGCCACAAAACAAATCCTTAGTTATAATAATTCATGGGTTCGGTAACAATGGAAAGACCGAGCAATTGATTAGTCTGAAGAACACCTTGCTCAAATCCACTAGCATTCCAACAGTGGTAATGGTAGACTGGGCGAAGGGAGCTCGTCAGCCCTGGTATACCGAAGCTGCTCTTAACACGGAAGTGGTGGGACGACAGGTGGCCTTTTTAGTCAATACCCTTAGAACCAAACGCGACGTCGACCCAAAAAATGTACATTTGATTGGATTCAGTTTAGGCGCACAGGTGTCGGGTTTTGCCGGAAAATTCGCTCAATCGGAGTACAAATGGAAGTTCGGACGCATTTCTGGTCAGTGTTTGTCCCAATTTTGAATGATTTGCCGATAACTCACATTTGTTTGATTACAGCACTGGATTCTGCGGCGCCTCTATTTGAATCGTACCCGGGCAGTTATCTTAACCATGATGACGCTGACTTTGTCGATGCAATCCATTCAAGTGCCGGCAACGATATCCTTAAGGGAGAGGTTGGTTTTATCAAATCATTTGGTGACGTGGACTTCTTCCCGCACAACGGCACAGACCAACCCCGATGTGAAGACCAATCGACTTCCATTTCATGTAATCACTACTCTTCAGTCTTCTACTTCGAGGCCTCCATCAGCTCAACTAAGAGTCAGTGCACAGCATATAAGTGCAACAATTGGGCCGATTTTGTTGGCAAGAAGTGCGCCTCAAGTGGTGACTCACGGATGGGATTCTACAGTAACACTGCGGCCGGAAGGGGTGTTCATTACTTGGATGTGAACAAAGCCTTCCCTTTCTGTCAAAACTAAAGTTGAATTACGAATAAAAATGAATAAAATTTATTGAAAATGATTTGTTGTGTCGGGTGTTATACCGGTCCACAAAATATATGACTTGCAGTCCATCGACAGCTTAATCTTATTAACAGAATATCAAAATTAGGTAACAATCAAATCAATAAAACAATTATCGAATTGTGAGCTATATTTTCACACTATAATAGTTGTCTCAAAGGACAGAATCAGTTGTTGTCAACACATTGTCTCAATTCGTTGCAAATGATGTCAAACTCGTTCTCTA
>JAQFXL010000540.1:0-19613 GCA_034693445.1 Edwardzetes edwardsi
AGTAATAATAGTAATAATAGTTATAATTAGTTAATAAAACCTAAAGAGAGTTGAGTTGTCGTTCCATTTGTCGCGCTCTCATTGGAGTCTCCATTATTGCCGCCCAACCAAGGGGACAAGTGGTTGAGCGAGACTTGCTCGATGAATGAAGTGCCGTATTTTCGGAAATACCACCACTCGAAGATCTGCCGAAGAATCAAATCATTATCTCAACAGATCTCAAGAGAGAGTCACCAGAATGAGGCCCGAAATGAGAGAAGAGGTTCCGGTGAGCGCCACATAGAATTTTGGGGTCAAAGTGTTCAAAAACATCGAAGCTGTCAATCAAATCAATAATTAATAATTAATTTTAATTCAGTTTAAAAACGAACCCATTTTTCACTCACAATATGTTAACTCAATTATTGACTGACTTTTAGCTCTTTTTCTTACTTTTGTTTCTCTTAATTCTCGTTAAACTCTGTTTCGAAAAGTACTAAAACCTTCTCATTGTTGACAACTTCTCTTCAATTTAAAGGCCAACAAATGGTAATAAAGTACGTCAAAAGGGTATAGAGAAAAGTAAGTCCCTGCTGACGTAATTGAACTTGGTCAAATTTGAATTCGATTTGAAAGAAGAATAAAAATGAATTCGAATTCAACTGAAGTTTTAATCTTGAATTCAAAGTTCAAATAAAGACCTCTTTTTTGAGATTAGATTTCTATGTCTTTCACTGTCTTTGAGTGTCTTTAAGTGACTTTAAGTGACTTTCACTGCCTTTCACTGCGAGTCCTCGTCTTCAACAGAACGCAAGCTCTCAAAGGGTGTCAACGCTCTCATCGACTATTGAGAGGACTTCCTCTCCAGTGTTGTCTTTTGCGGAAGAGAACATCAAAATTAACAAATGATTGAAACCACTCTTTTGATGGTTTCCTTTGAATCGCTTCCTCTTTAGAGGGCATAAAAAGAGGAAAGCCTGCTCTCAGTGCTTATGACATGCGCTAAGAGGGCGAGTGAAGAGAGAAGTGACGAAATAATAATGTTGATTCCCGAACTGGAAGTGGACGACAAACTGTTATATCGCGGCGAAGGAAACTCCTCTCTTGTGATCGCTTTGAGTCAAGTAATTAATAAAAAATCTAAAATACTATTAAAATACTATTTCATTGAGTAATCGATTGTTTGAATGAAAGGCGCGTCAAGTGATTCGTTTGTTAAAAAGCAAACAATTGATTGGAAGCTCCGAATGCGAGTTGTATTCAGTTCTCAGACAACACATTGTCTTCAATGAGACCACTATTCGAGCCATTCTTCCCAAAGAGCTCTTCGCGGTTCCCAAACTCGTCAAACTCTCTTCGGAACAGATCCGACAGATCCAAGAGCTCGTTCGCGACAAACGGCCTTCTTTTCGACTCGACAAGAGCATCACCAGCAGTTCGGGCGAGACTTTTGCTCTTCTTTTGCCCGACTATTGTTGTCTGCCTCGATCTCTGACCACTTCTGGACCCGTAATTGGAGTCGAGATTAAAGTGAGACAAATGACGACAAATCTAATCCTTAATTGACTTTCATTTTCAGCCAAAACAAGGATTTCTTCCCGAAGAAGAGGTTCTGAGTGTCGGAACTCAACTCAAAGCACACGTTTGTCGCTACGGCTTATCGCAGTTCCATAAAGTGATTAACAATTGTCTTCTGTCTAAGACTTTATTAATATTCTCCTTTTAGCTCAACAAAGGCTCGATTGAGCGCATAAGCGACTACTGTCCACTGGACCTCTTCTCGGGCTGTCCTTGCCGACAGATGACAGCTCTTCGCGCTTTGATCGCTTGTCCGCAAAACAACTTTCGGGTGTTTCGTGACGTCAACTATGCGTTTGGCGATCAAACCAATGGAGAGCTCTCTGACGTCATTCGAGACTTCATTTTTAGCGACGACTCGATTGACGGCTTCTGTCGTCTTCTGTTGTCTGCTTTAAGTCTTAGAGTTTTCTCGTCTTCTGCTCTTCAAACTCAACACCAAATCTGTTCGCTTCACAACAACGCCACTCATCGCTGTCTTTGTGACGTCACCGGTATATCAGTTGAAGTCAAAAAAAAATCTGAATTTCTTTCTTCAGATCACTGTCTCGCCGAAGGATCGGTTTTGGAAGCGATTCTTAGGGCGCAGAGATTGGACTCAATCGACTCGTTTTTGGCCAATCAGATGATGGAAGCGATTCAACAAATGGATAACAACAACGAAGACGTCGTTCGACAACTTATCGGCCAATCAGTGCCCAAGAATTTCGCTCTTAAAGAAAGAGCGACAAATGAGAGCCAAAAAGAGTTCTTCGCGCGAAAGGTTTGGCAGTTTTTGGTGTCTTTGACGGCCAAAGACTGTTCGATAATGATTGCAATGCAGAGAACAACTCAAGACTCGAGTCATGTGATCCGATTGGGAGGACAGAGATATTTGGTTTGTCTTCGAATCACAGATTTGGATCAAAAGTCTTCGTTTAAAATCAAAAGAACTCTTTCTAACGACAAACGAATGCTTTCGGCGTATTTCACGCGAAACTAGTCTTTAATTTATTTTTCTATTAAATTGTGTTTTAATTGTGTTTTAATTGTGTTTTACGTTATTTCTCAGCCCTTTGTGGTGTTCCTCTGAACCCCAAACACTTGTCGAGTGTTCCACTTCGTCCTCCAGAGACAGTTCCAGAGGAAGATAGCGAGAGCCGTTGACAATCCTTTTGACGGCTCTTATGCTCTCTAGCGGGTGTTTTGTGTACTTCTTAAGCCATTCTTGTGTTCTTTGCAATGAATCGCAAGAGTCTTCCATCACGTGATCGACTAATCCAAGACTTAGAGCTTCTTCTGATTGGATAAGTCTCCCGCTTAACATTAAATCCAAAGCCTTTTGCGGACCAATCAGTTGCGAGAGTCGAGAGCCTCCGCCCCACGCACTCACTATTCCAATGCGAATGTGAACGAAACCGATTCTCGCGCTTCGCGTCAAAAGACGAAAATCACAAGAAGTGGCGATTTCTGCGCCGCCGCCTAAAGCCATGCCTTCTATTAGAGCCACAGATAGAAGAGGAAGCGATTGAAGTCTCGTGCAGTTGTCGTGCATCAACAGAGACATCTTGCGGCCGTTCTCTGGATCAGCGATTCTGCGCACTGTTGTCAGATCTCCGCCCGAACTGAAGAAGTGGTCAGAACCGTTGATAATCACTGCCTTTCCCTGAATGAGACAATTTTTATGAACAATAAGTACTTCTTTGACAAACCTTTGGCCATCTGTTGAGCGCGTGAATCACTTCTGACATCTGAGACATCATTTTGCCCGAAAGTCCGTTCTTCTTCTCGCGATTATTGAAAGTAAGAATTGCAACGCCTGTGACGTCATCTGTCGTCAAATCGACGCTTCCGTCGCCCAAAGATTCGAATTGTTTTCTAATCGATTGGATTTCATTCTCAACACTTGTCTTCGGTCTCAAAGAAGCCAAACGACGAACCGAACCGCGAGTCAAGACATTCATTGCAAAAATGAAGAATTTTGAGGAAAACTTCTCAAACATTTGAATCAATAGTGACGTCATTGAGAGAGTGATCTTCACGTGTTCTCCCGAATCCCGTACGCAAGAAATTTCCCGACAATTGAAGACATTTCTCTTCTTCTTTGAGTCTTTGGTTCTTATCTTTTGATTTTATATTTGAATTAATTGAAGAATTGATCGAAAATCCTAAAAATTGGACCAAATTTGTGATAATTTAGTCGAAAATGAGTTTCGATTTCGAAATAATTTCGAAAAATTGAGTTATTTTTAGTCGAAATACGAGGAAAGCAATGAAAACCAGTTCTTATGAAATGTCATAAAAGGTTTCATAACTATTGAGAAATACGTCACGAATTGCGTCACAAAAACACTTTTATTTTCACTCAAAAACTAATGGACGGAATTCTCGAGAAAAGTGATCCTTTGCTTCAGTTTCTTCTGCGCCGCCGAATATTCGGCCAAAAGTCTCGCAAATCTGTTCTGAAGAGCGTCTAAATTCGAGTCCAGTCTCTCCACTTTGGCTCCCAATTGGAGTTCTTGGAGTTGAGCTCTTTTTAGCGCTTCTTCGTCTATAAGATTGTCTTTTCTTAGGATTTGTTTTCCTCTTTCGATGAGAAGAGTCTTCGCTTCACAAAAGTCTTCTAAAACGTCCCAAAGATCTTGTTTTGAGAGACAAAAGAGATCAGAATATCCGACAGATCTGACGTTAGCTGTTCTTCTGTTTCCTGTCTTCACTCCCGTGATATTCAAAATGGAAAGTTCGCCGAAAACTGATCCGTCGCTCAATTGAGCCAAAACTGTGAGTCCGTCGTCGGCGACGACAGAGAGTCGTCCTGACCTCACGATATACATCTGACAGTGAATAGTAGTAAATATAGTATTGAATTGAGTTTTCATTCATAAAATTACTTCTTTTCCGACATCCCCTTTGCGACAAATGTAATCTCCCGGACAAAAGACCTGAAGTCGCAATTTGAGCACTAATTGAGCCAAAAGTCCCGGTTCGCAGTCCTGGAAGAGCTGAACGCGACGCAGAGTCTGCAAATGGACGTGAATTGCGATTTCGGCCTTTAATTTGTCCGAAAGAATAGAAGTAACGCTTTGTTCGTCTAAAGACTGTCTGTTTGTCCACAAATAGTCGAACCATTTGATGACCCGATTCTCTAATTGTGGACTCACGTGACGGAACTCCATATACTGTTTGACCTTGTCCATTCTAGACTGGAACTCTGCTCTCGCGGCGTTCATATTAGAGATCATTGAACCCACGTTTCCAACGATTGTCGCGAAAATCAGAACACCTTTTGAGCAGACATTTAGACATGAGTTTAGACTCAAAGAGAAGAATGAAATACCGATTAAAAAGTTGAAAACAACGAAAACGTATTCAATGTCTGTCTCAGGAGTGGGAACTTCGCCAATAGTGGTCAGAGTGAGTGTCGACCAATAGAAACAATACACGTATTGATGTCTTAAAGACTCTTCGCTTTGATTGGCTCTTCGATTATAAACCCATTTATCGGAGTCGAAGCCAATGGCGTAGGAAATGGCGAAATAAACGCAAGCATTGCAGTGAATGAGGATCAGAATGAGAACAACCAGTTTCACGATTCGAAACAAATATGGAAAAGAAGTTCGCGTTTCGGTTCTCTCGAAGAACTCTTGGAGTCGATGGAAACGAAACAAACGATTAATTCTTGCGATTACTGGACAGGGATAGAGAAGAGTTGGTTCGCAATGAAGACCAGTGGCCAATAGGACGACATCTGTTGGAATGAGAGACAAGAGATCTAATTTGAAACGAAGAGAACGCATATAATGTCGTCCCAAACGGCGAGAATCGCGAACCAGAAGTCCCGACTCGAGAAAGCCTTTAAAAAGGAATTAAAATTGTGAGTTGTGATTGGCTCAAGAGGTTGGCTACCCGTTCGGCAATTGAGCGCCATATCAGCCAAATAGAGAGCATCGGAGAGCGCGTCGATGGCTAACCAGTAATGGCTGTGATTGTTCTGTAACTTCCAGAAAACTGATCTTCCGATTATTAAAAGCACGTTATATAGAACACAAACACTCATTAAACACAGCCATCGATAGTAGAGTTCTGAGAAGAAGAAGAAGAGGTCAAAGAGCCACTCATTCAAAGGTCAATGAACTCACGTCCGGACGGATTGACGACAAAAGCCTTTCTTCTGAAACTAAATACACAATAAGTGATAGAAAAGAGTTTAGAAAAGAGTCTTACAGTCCGAAACAGAGTGTCCTCTGGTCGGCCGACCCATTCATAGGAGTGTCTGTTATTGTGAAGCGTTGAAGAAAGGAATCGGGAGAAGAGTTAGTGTTTGGATCTTCTTCTTTGGCTTTTTCTTTGTTTCGCCAAAACATCAAAACCTGAAATCGATTTCTCTTTCGATTAATAGTTGTTTTGCACGAAATGTCAACAAAAAAGTAATTATTTTCCGGAAAATAAGAGAAAATTGTTTTTAATTTCAATTTCCGCTCAATTTTTAGTCTTTTATTTGTTTTTCGGATCTCTTTTGGGAATCGAAGACTAATTCCATTCATTTGAAGACAAATCGATAGAAAATAATCGAATTTTCCTCCAGAGGCCAAAGCCAGGCAAAGGGGGAGCTTTGGGGGGATTAACGCCATAGAGATAACATTGAATGAAAGGATTTGTGGACTTCTCTTACCTTTTGATGAGATTTTTGTTTAGAAAGTAATGAAAAAAAAGAAAATTCTTTTCATTCTTCGCTTTAATCGAAAAATAATTAATTTTTTGGTTTTTCGTTGAAATGAAAGCAAAAAATGAGTGAAAAGACGACAACAATTGGACGACAATAACGACGACAGAGAGAAAGACTTACTTCAAAGAGTCGCGCTCTTTCCGCCGCCATTTCACCGCCAATCGGCTCAACGGAGTTTCGTTTGACGCGCGAGACGTCCATCCGATCGAAGAGACGATCGAATGGCTTTAGAGCGCAGGCGCGCAGAGAGAGAGAGAGAGAGTGATATAGTGGTGCCCTCTTTTATTTCAAATGAGAAACGGAAAGACGGCTTTTCGCCGCTTTGGGTAGTCATGGAAACGCTCCAAATACCAGTTGTGATTGAAGAGACCAACGATCACCTGATTGGCCAAAACGAACGAACAGACTAACCACCACGTGGTTGAACGGCCGCCAAATACCACACAAAGAGAGACGTAAATAAGGATTTCGGCCAAATAGTGAGGACAAGAGACCAATTCGAACCAATCGCCTCTTGGGATGGAATGGCCATAAGTGACAACTCGGCCTTCTTTGTCTTGACGTAATCTTGCCAAAATGGCGTGACTTTTGAATTGAATGAAAGACGCGAAGAGAAAGAGAAGAGTTCCGATCACGTGATTCAATGAAAAGACAAATCGAATGGCTTTTGGTTTTTGAGAATCTATTTTATGAATCAAATGATTAATTACTACGAAATACAAATTGATTGATAAAAAACCGTTGAATCCGTGGGCTTCAGCCAATAGGGAGAGTCCGACTCCGAAATAGAAACAAAATCCACACAAATAGTGAACGAAAGCCATTCTTCCTCTTCGAGAGTAAATCGAAAGTCTCGTGCATTCGTACAGTCGTCGAGTGACCTGAGCGAACATCAACACCATCGCTATGGCAACCGAAGTGGCGTCCACTGCAGCCGAAAGACATTTGAAAACAATCTTATGATTGGTTGAGAGGTAATTACCGGTCGCGCGACGATTGGGTCCGACGAATGCGTCAAGAAGGAGTTGAAGCGCGAGCGGCACTTTGGCTCCAGTGGCGTACACTGTGACAGTGGCGTAGAGCAGGAATGAGTAGAAGCACGTGGCGAACACATAGAAGTGGAAGAACCAACGTTTGGGAATCGAAGTCTTCGGTCTCGAGATTTCTTTCGAGTCTTTTCTCGAAATCTCTTGAGTTTTTCCGTAACGAAAAAGCAGTTGAAGAGCGAGCGGTACTCGAGAACAACGACAAAGAGTGAGAAGACCGAGCAAAGAGACGAGAGTCGAGAAAGAGAGCCATTCGGCTGCCAACAGATGCATGACTTCAATGAGAGAAGACAAAAGGGAATGAACTCTAAGTCACAGAAACACACTTTCGGACAACAGGTCAATGACCTCAAGAGCGGCGCAGTCGCACAACAGTTGTGGAGAGAGAAAGTCAAAAGTGTGTCAAAAAGTGTTTTTAATTAAAAGTAAAAATAAATGAAAATAAAAATAAATATTTTTTTTATTTACAAATCAAATAAAAACCGCCTGTTGTGAGCTCGAGGGCGCGAATCGCGGCTCTGAACCTGTCATCAGCCAATCGTGAGCCGACAGAGGCGAAGAAGTTGACGGCGAAGAGATCCACGTGTTTGGAGAGTCGGGAGACGGCGTTAAGTAGGACTCGGGAACCGACTGTTGCGGCCATTGAAGCCTTTGTTTGAGTGTCACACTGTCCTCATAGGTGGGAGGGGGTCGAGTGGGCGGTGATACCAATGAAGGGCTCAACTCGTATTGGGTTTGAGTTCTGGGGGGCGGAAGAGGGGGTCCTCTTTGTTGTTTTCTTCTCAAAGACTGAGAATTTGATTGTCTTTGAGGTGAAATCGGGTTTTGAACGCCACCTGTTGGCAAAGGGGGCACAAACTCGTCGAGAAGCGCCACAATGTCTGTGTGCATCCTTTCCAGAGCTACGTCACGAGGCAGTCGATCCATGTGGTCAGTGATGTCACGATTGGCGTGATTTTCAAGAAGAAGTTTCGCGCATTGAAACGCCCCCTCTCTGGCCGCCAAGAAAAGGGGGGTTTCCTCTCTATGGTTCTGCGCATCTCTGTTGGCGCCGTTTTGAAGCAGAACTCTGACGGCATCGCAATTGTTGACAGAAGACGCCCAATGAAGAGCTGTCTTTCCGCTGTCGTCACAACCATTGAGATCGCATTCAGACATCACTAATTGATCCAACATTCCTTCATTGGCCAATCGAGCGGCCAGAATAAGAGGAGTTGTTCCGTCACTACTTCTGGCGTTCAAATTAGTGGATCTGTTTCTGAGAAGAATCTCGAAGACTCCTCTGGCGTCAGAAGCGATGGCAGTGTGTAAAGGAGTTCTTCCCGTTGCGTCACAAGCGTTGCAATCGGCGCCCGCGTCCAGAAGCCGTTTGGCAGCATCTGCTCGCGCATAACGCGCCGCCAAATGAAGACTTGTTTCGTGAGTTCGGTCACACGTGAGACCAACATTGGCGCCATTCATGAGAAGGTCGTGAACCGCGTTGTTGTCATTCAAACACGTGTCCGGATTGTCTATTGTTATCACGTGATTAGGGAAAGCAGACGCCACCATCAGAGGCGTCATTCCATTTGGACCAATCGCGTCAATCGAAGGCGTGTTTAGAGGCGGAGTCATTGCCTCCGAGTGTTGATTATAGGCGTCATAATGGGCGTGACTCCAAGTTCTGCATTCCATCGGCTCTTCATAGATGGCGTTCATTGAGTTCTTTTCGTCACAAATCAAATCCTCGCGACTTTTGAATTGACGCATTTCCTGGCCGTCGGGTCTTCCCGGACGCACTAAAGGCCTTCTTCTTCGCCCGAAGTCTCCATTGGCCGCAGAAGCCGAAGCGTTCTGTTGATGTCTGTCTCGCGCCGAATGTCCGACAATATTGTTGTTGAAGAAGCCTTCGGGAAACCACGTGATCCCTTTCGCTACTTTCTTGCGATTGGTTGAGACGAGAACTCCAACGAAAGCTCCGCCCACTAGAAGGATGACGACAGCGACGGCCACATAAGTGAGACCGTGAGGCGAGTCATGTGGCGGAACCAGACCTTCATTATTGTCAGTGGCGTCGATTGAAGTGATTCTAAATCCAGAGTTTTGAAGCAAAGACTCGAATCTCATCGAATCGCGTGATTGAGAGGCCGACAGGAAAGAAGCGATTTCTCGCGAGGAATCGAAACATTGTTCACCACATCTTCGGTTATCCACTGAAAGAACCAATTGAGTGGAATGCGTGCCATTCGAACGGATCTCTCGAAGTCTAACCACAGAACCGATAACTGTTGACAATTGTCTCAAAAGCGAAGAGAGCGTGACTTTGGATTCATCTGTTGATGACGTCAATTGACTGAAAGGCGCGTCCAACACGAGAATCAGATCTCCTTTGAGAGTCAAATGATGATCTTTTGACTCGCAGTCGAGTCCATCCCACGCACACTCGGCATTGTTGCATCCGGAGTCACATTTTCCGTTCGCATAATTCGCAGAACAATAGCTTTCATACATTTCATTGCAGTTGAGGTCAGAACGCGCTAATCGACAATCGTTGCCATCGAATAGACATTCCTTTGTGTTGCACTCGTCGTCACACTTGTCGTCTCCGAATCTCGAGTAACAGAATTTGGCCGCCGGACAGTTCTTCCACGGATTCTCTTTGAATGGATTCACTTCAGACTCGCAGTAGAATCCAGTGAACGGCGGCGCACAAAGACATTGAAACGAATTGAGACCATCAACACAAGTGCCGCCATTTAGACAAGTAATGCGCTGACAATCGTCAACATTGACTTCACAGAAACGTCCAGAAAGTCCTTTAATTTAATATTAATAATAGTATTAGTTATCAAAGCGTTTAGAAAAATAAGAGAATATTTTAGAAACTATTTGAGAGACTTTTAAGCGAAGAATAAATTACTATTTCATTAATAAATACCTTGAGGACAAACACATTGGAAGTTAGCGTGAAGGTCAATACATCTTGCCCCATTTTGACACGGATTGGACAGACATTCGTCGGTCTCCTTCTCACATCTCTGACCGGAATAGCCTTTTGGACAATGACACAGATATTTGTTAATGTCGTCCTCACAGGTGCCGCCATTAAAACAAGGACTGGAAGCGCATTCGTCGACATCTGAGAGACATCTGGAGCCGAAATATCCTTTTGGACACAAACACTTGAATCCATTGGCTTTGTCAAGACATTGGCCGCCATTAGCACAGGGAGAAGACTGACATTCGTCGATATCGTGCTCACAATGGGAACCAGAGAAACCTTAAGACAAAAGACAATTAGAAGAGACAGAAGAAGAAGAATGTCTTACCAGAAGAACATCTGCAGAGATATCTTCCAATGAGATCGAGACAAGTGGCGCCATTAAGACAGGGCTCGTCTTCGCAGTCATTGATATTAGTTTCGCACAAAAGTCCAGAAAATCCTATAATAGATGAGAACTTTCACAATACTGTGATTGGCTTAGAATGAGTTCCCACAGTCAGTAGCAGCTGCCAGATCTCACAGTCCTCTCCCTTAAGGGCCTCTCTTTATAGGACACTCTCTGCTGTTCTCTTTCTCTCTTATTCTGTGCTCTCTTTTGAAAAGTTTCGAAATATTTTCTAATTTTCTCTAATTTTTTAATTGAATATAAATTTAACCCAAATTTAAATCAAATACTAATCGCGTTAACTATAAAGGGCTTCGATTGTAACGGATGTGAAATAAGCACTAATTGAACGTTTGTTTCCCAACCATTGGAACGGAATTCCCATAAGAGAGACACTGAGAGCACAACTGTTCGCACATCTGTTGCGTGTTTTGTGGGAACTCTTTATAAGAGTTTATCCTATAATCCAATTAAAGGCAAACCTTGAGGACAAACGCATTGATAGTTAGCGTGAAGATCAATACACTTTGCGTTGTTATGACACGGATTGGACAGACATTCGTCGGTCTCTTTTTCGCATCTCTGACCGGAATAGCCTTTTGGACAATGACACAGATATTTGTTAATGTCGTCCTCACAGGTGCCGCCATTAAAACAAGGACTGGAAGCGCATTCGTCGACATCTGAGAGACATCTGGAGCCGAAATATCCTTTTGGACACAAACACTTGAATCCATTGGCTTTGTCAAGACATTGGCCGCCATTAGCACAGGGAGAAGACTGACATTCGTCGATATCGTGCTCACAATGGGAACCAGAGAAACCTTAAGACAAAAGACAATTAGAAGAGACAGAAGAAGAAGAATGTCTTACCAGAAGAACATCTGCAGAGATATCTTCCAATGAGATCGAGACAAGTGGCGCCATTAAGACAGGGCTCGTCTTCGCAGTCATTGATATTAGTTTCGCACAAAAGTCCAGAAAATCCTATAATAGATGAGAACTTTCACAATACTGTGATTGGCTTAGAATGAGTTCCCACAGTCAGTAGCAGCTGCCAGATCTCACAGTCCTCTCCCTTAAGGGCCTCTCTTTATAGGACACTCTCTGCTGTTCTCTTTCTCTCTTATTCTGTGCTCTCTTTTGAAAAGTTTCGAAATATTTTCTAATTTTCTCTAATTTTTTAATTGAATATAAATTTAACCCAAATTTAAATCAAATACTAATCGCGTTAACTATAAAGGGCTTCGATTGTAACGGATGTGAAATAAGCACTAATTGAACGTTTGTTTCCCAACCATTGGAACGGAATTCCCATAAGAGAGACACTGAGAGCACAACTGTTCGCACATCTGTTGCGTGTTTTGTGGGAACTCTTTATAAGAGTTTATCCTATAATCCAATTAAAGGCAAACCTTGAGGACAAACGCATTGATAGTTAGCGTGAAGATCAATACACTTTGCGTTGTTATGACACGGATTGGACAGACATTCGTCGGTCTCTTTTTCGCATCTCTGACCGGAATAGCCTTTTGGACAATGACACAGATATTTGTTAATGTCGTCCTCACAGGTGCCGCCATTTAGACACGGATTAGATACACATTCGTCGACATCTGAGAGACATCTTGAGCCGAAATATCCTCTTTTGCACAAACATTTGAAAGTATTTGCTTTGTCAACACATGTTCCTCCATTAGCACAGGGCGAAGAAAGACATTCGTCGATGTCTTGTTCACAGTTCTGGCCTTCAAAGCCTTGAGGACATTGACACTGGAATTTGCCGATGAGGTCATGACAAGTGCCGCCATTACGACAGGGATTACTCCAACACTCGTTGACATTATATTCACAATTATTTCCTGTGGTTCCCATTGGACAGTCACAAGAGTAGCCGTTGACGTGATCTCTACATGTGCCTCCAAATTGACATGGTTGAGACAGACATTCATTGATCTGCGATTGGCAGAGAAGTCCTGTAAAGCCAGGATCGCAAACACAAGAGAAAGAGTTGACAGAATCCAAACACTTTCCTCTATGACAAGGACTGGATTCACAGTCGTTGACATTGAAATCACAGGTGAATCCCGTGAACCCTTTAGGACATTGACATGAGAAGGATCCAACTTCGTCGCGACAAATGCCGCCATTAAGACACGGATTGGAATAGCAATCGTCGAGATTGCGCTCACATTTGGGTCCTTCGAAGCCTTCGGGACAAAGACAACGGAAGCCATTGATGAGATCCGTGCAAATGGCGTTATTATTGCACGGATTGGACGCACATTCATCGACGTCATGTTCGCAATGAATTCCCGAATAGCCTTTGAGATAACTATTAGTATAAGTATAAAGTGAATGATGACGTCATACCTGGCATACAAACACAACGATAAGAACCTCTTTCGTCGAGACACGTGCCGTCATTAAGACACGGACTGGAATCGCATTCATTGATATTGACTTCACAGCGCGGACCAGTGAAGCCCAGAGCGCAGTCACAGCGGAAAGAGCCCGGAGTGTTGACACAAGTTCCGCCATGTTCACACGGAGAACCCGATTCTCGACATTCGTCCACATCTTGAGTGCAATCAATGCCTTTGAAGCCAATTGGACAAGAACACATGTAAGTGCCGTCAATTGGAGAAGTGTCACAAATCGCGCCCTCTTTTCAAGTTAGAGATCAATTAGAGTGATAATAGAAGACAAGAGAAGACATACCGTGACAGGGATTGGAAGCGCACGCGTCATCCAAATGGCAAAGAAGACCCGTTTTTCCCGAAGGACATTGACAGTAAAAAGAGCCGACTCTGTCGTGACAGGTCGCGCCGTTAAAACAGGCGGCCGCCGCACAATCGTCTATATTGTCGGCACACGTGACTCCTGTCCATCCATTGACACAAATGCAAGAAAAAGATCCCAAAGCGTTGACACAAGTGGCGCCATTCTGACACACGTGCGGTCTTATAGCGCATTCGTCGACATCTCGGGAACAATAAGGACCAGTCCATTGAGAGGCACATTGACAGGTATAGGTGTTGACGCCATCGACACAAGTGGCGCCGTTTTGACACAGATTTCCGCCGCAATCGTCGACATTGTGTTCACAGTGTTGTCCGGAGAAACCAATCGGACACTGACACGAGTAACTCAATGTCTGGTAATGAGGAACACAATGACCGCCATTAAGACACCTGTCGTGTTGACACGGAATATAGCGCTGATCGCAATGCTGTCCAGTGAAGCCGCGATTGCAGTTACATTTGAAGCCTCCCATTGTGTTGAGACAAACGCCATTTCCCGAACAAATGTCAGAACTCTCGGAACACTCGTCAACATCTTGAGTGCAATGTTGACCACTAAATCCCGAAACACATTCACAGACATAACCCGTTTGTCTTGAATGACATTTGGCTCCATTTCGACACTGATTGGACACACAATGGTCTCTCTCAGCACAGGTCACTCCTGTCCATCCTTGAGAACACTCACATTGGAAGTCCTGAAGAGAGTTCTTGAGCTGACATTTGCCATCATTGAGACACGGATTAGAGTCACAAATGGACGGCAATTGGATTTCGCAAAGAGAGGCGGAGAAACCCAAACGACACAAACACTTGAATTGAGGACTTCCTTGTCCTGAATCAGTGACTAAACACGTGCCGCCATTCAGACACCGATTTGATCCAAAACATGGACTGAGAGACTGACAGCGCGACCCAACGAACTGTTGCGGACAACTTCGGGACACAAGAAGTGAGTTTTGAGAGAAAGAAGACAACTATAGGACAATAGGATTACTGACCGACAAAATGCATGAGTTTTCTTCTGAACACATTCTCCGCCATTTAGACACGAATTAGAAGAACAAGAAGTGACTGAAAAATCGGTTCTTTTGAAAGGTTTGAATCAAAAGATCAAAAGACTTACCATTTGTTGAATTAATTGAAAGAAAATGAATGAAAAGAAGGAAAAAAAGAAATGAAGTCATTGTTTGAACACTTGTTGACCACTTGTCGACTCTTGTGATCACCAAAACAGGTCTTTGAGTCCACTTTCGACTCACTTTCGAGAATCACTTCTTCTTTACATTCATTTAAAAGCAATTCTTTTGGAATTCGATTTTGAATTCGATTTTGGATTTGATTTTGAATTCAAACGAAATTCGATTCAAAACTCATTTCAAACAAAGCGTTGAAATCCAGTGTTTGGAAGAGCCGACAGTTTTTATGGGAAAAAACTTTCAGCCAATCAGAGACGTGAGAACAGCGGGAGTGAAACACAAGGAATGTAATGACAACATCTGCTTTTATTTACAACAAAACAGAATCACGTGATTCGTCGAGTCGTCTCTTCCGCTGTCTTCAGGCAATTGGCCACTGGCCAGACATCGGCGGTACAACTCGATTCCGTCGCCACCACTGATCACCAATTGACGACCATCTTCGGCCTCAGTGCTGGTCAAGAAGCGCACGTGACCTGTGTGTCCATTTGGCACTAAAAAAGGAATTCGACTGTAGTTTTGGACAAAAAATTCAAAAAAAGAGGAAAAAAGGATTTGACTGTAGAATAAGAGTTCAACGCTTTCTCATTGTCGGCTCTCATCAAGAGATGGCGCCACTTATTACCAATTTCTAAATCCAGACTTTTTGAGTCCAAAACACATATAATTCCCGCAGAAGTTCCCAACCAAACCAAATCCTGAGAAGACAATTCATTAGACAATCACTTAAACACTTCCAACACTCACTTTTACGGCCAGAAGACAAGAGATCTTAAGGCACGCGCTTTTGTGCTGACGGATAATGTCTTCGCACGCGATTAGAGCTGTAATTAAAGATTAGGATTAAGTAAGAGATTAAGAAAGAGATTAAGAAAGAGATTAAGACCTCTATTAAGAGTGGTTTGAATCGAAATGTTTGACAAATGAATGAAAGGTTTGTTTGAAGAAAAACAATGAATTGAAAGCGAGTTATGAGTGGCGACGAAAACACGACAACTGTCGTCCACTGACGTCATATGAGTTATGAAGTCGTCGTCGTTGTCGTCCACTTGAATGTCGTCGAAAAGAGGTTTCAAATCGGCGTCTCTTATAGTGATTGCGAGCGAAGAATGACCGCAAGTCCACAATTGATGACCAGTTGAACAAAAACGATAACAGTTTAGATTCTCCCGAATCACAGGAACTGTATTCCAGGCGCCGTTTTGCGAGTCTGAAAGACAAACACTTATTACAAGAGACGACACAAGACGACAGACCTCTTTCAAAGACAGCGACGCTCTGATTGGCTAAACTGACGAAAACCTTTTCCGAAAAATATCTGAAAAACAAAAGTTTGAGATGACGTCACGGAAGGGCTTCTACTCACGTAATGGCCTCTACTTTGGCACTGAGTGTGACTTTGACTTTATTTTTCTTAATTCTGAGGAAAAGAAAAGTAAAGAAAAGAACTTAAAATCAAAATAAAGACCTAATTGCGTCAAAACACGAATAGATGTGAACCGAACTGTCGTCTGTTCCGAACCACATCGTCGCCGACGACAGAGACGACCGATTAGACGAAGGGGTACGACGCGAGCGATCGCTCGTCGCATTGGTGTCGCTCTCACTGTCGCTCACTATTTAAGACACGATTAAAGACAAAAAGAGACAAAGAATGAGACAAACCATCGGATTCTTCGCTGGTCTGAGAAGGAGATGCCGTTTGAGGAGATTTCGGAACACAAGTCATACAAATAATGCGTGAATTGCAGACTCCGTTCGAAGAGACAATTGTTGGCTCAATAGTCCGACTCGTCGTTGTCGTCGTCGCACTTGTCGTCCAATTGAGAGACAAAACACTTATTTGACCGACAAATCCGTCAGAATTACAAATCCAGACGTCATTTGTTCCGATGGTTGGCGACGCACACGTGAACTGAAGGCCGGCGCGGGTTTTCCTAACAAATGAATGAATGAGTGAAAGTGAAGAGAAGAGCAAAAGACTCACCGAATTGGAAGAAAACACATGAATTCGGGAATCAGTCGTGAATTGGGTTTCGATTTCTCTGATTTGAGTTCTTTGAAGATTCGCTCGAATTTCTGTCGCTTTTCTTGCGATAAAAAAGTCAATAAAATAGTGTTTTGAGCGACAGTCGAGTCGTGTGTCGTCTGCTGTCTATCGGCTGTCGTCACGACAACTAATTCTAGATTTTTCTCAGAGTTTTTCAATTCACTCATTCTTTTGCTTATATTTTGATTCAATTCTCCCAAAACTGAGTCCAAAAAAGTTCTCGAATCAGAAGAAAGTCGCGGAGAAAAAGACGTTTGAATTGTTTGAATGATTTGAAGATCTTTTTCCAAAACTTCTAAACTTTTTTCGCAATTAATTTCAGAATTATTTTCAAAATTTGTTTCCAAAGAATCCAAAGAAAAAAAATTCAAAACTTTGTATTTATTTTCTTCGAATTTCTCAGACTTTTTGCGCCCTTTTATCGAAGCGATGACCAAAATATTAGACAAAAGAAGTAAAACTCTTTCTCTTTTGCGAATCAAAACCGTTGAAATCATATGAAGAGTGGCGCCGACCATAGCCTGAGCGGGAAGTCCGTCACAAATCTCACTCAATTGCGACGCCGACAACATTGACGACTGATTGACGTCCAGTTGTTGGCCGACAGTCGACGACGACGACAGTGACGACGAGTCCGCGTCGTTCTTCACTCGATTGATGTAAAGCGCGAGACAATGGATTTTGGCTGAAAAGAAGTGAAATTTGAATTTCGCGCCAAAAGAATAAGAACTCACTTAAAGCCTGAGACAAGAGATTGTAATCCAAGTGGTCTTCGCGCGTATTCTTCAATAATTGCTTTAAAAGTAATTCAAATCTTGGAATCCTTTGAATGATTGAAATCATCAATTCGTCCAATGAGAGCTTCGAACGGTGTTCACGTGACTGATCGTTAAGGAACTTATGAAACAATGGTTTATCTCTCGCGAGACTTTTGATTCGAGTTTTCGATTCAAACCAATTGTCGACAAAAAGAGAATAACTTTCAAAACAAAGCTTTTCGTCGAAAATCGAAAACAAGTCTCCAATTGTTGTCTCTTCGCTCCAACACGTGATCCGATGTCTCAAACTGTCCAAAAAGCGCGAGTGAACCGCCAGAATGTGAGGAATGCGGCCGAAGATGGTCTCAACGAGAAGAGAGTCTAGAATTTGATTTTCAGCCAAAGGTTTCGCGTATTTTTCGGTCAAATCTTTTAAAGTCTCGACAAAACTCTTTTCGGTGTCATAAAGTTCGCCAACAATATGAGTGCGCGCGTCCTGTAACAGACAAGTCGTCAGTTGACGTCCCACACGACCACCACTCACGAGGTGTCGTCCGATTGTCGCCGTTATTGACGTCTTCTGGTCGTCACTTGTCGTCGTCGTCGTCGTCTGCGGCGACTTCTCGTCTGGCGTCACGTCTTTGGTTCCGGTGGTCTCCCGCGCGCTGCCGTCCAACGCTTTTCTTTGTTTTTCGGTTTCTCTCAACAATTCCTGAATAAAAGTAAGCGATTGTCGATCTTCTTCGCAGTTGTTCCGAGTGCTCATCATTGACTCCAACATCTCTCCGTACGGACCTTTTGAGTCATAGTTTGAGTCAAGAGTTGTTAACAGTTTGAGACAAACCTCTGAGTCTTTTCTTCGAGTATTTGAGTATTTGTCGATTCGTTGTCTGATTTTCTCTGTTTTGAGACGACGTTTGTGACGACGGCGACAACAGAAGACTTGTGACGTCACACGAGTGTCTATTCAACTGTTTTTGTGTCGCTTCGGTCGTCGGCAAGAGTTGAGTGGACGGCGACGACGACAAGACTAACGACAGTCCGCTTCTGTCGCCTTTTCGTTGATTATCATCGCAATCGTTGATGTCTTCCGAGACGTCTAACGAGTGGTAAAAACGGTTTATTTTCGGTCGTCGTCTCAGACGTGGAAGTGTTGCCGTCGTGTCGTCAAAGGCCTCAGTTGTGTTGATGACAGGCACGGATTGGAGGGAAGTCGAGCGCTGCCACAGAAACGACAGTTAAAAGACGTTTAAGACAAGAGAATAAATACTTTAAGATTAGAAGTCATGAGAAGTTGAGTCAAAGCTTTGAGTCTGTGATAAGAGGAGCGACGCGTCGGCTGAGACTGTCGTCTTTGAGAACAAGATTTTGAGTATTTCTTGGGTTCAATTGATTTAATGATTTGTCTCAACTGCTGTCTATCGACGGCGTCGTGTTTGTCGTCTGAGATGTCGTGTCTCTCATCGGACATCACTGCGAGAAGCCGTTCGCACGACAACAGCGTCTGACAGATCTGTTGCCATTCGTCGCCAAAATGGCGGAAACGCGACAAATCGAGGCGAATGGCGTCAGTCTGTGCTGAGGAGAGAGCGCTGTTTGCGTCGCAGTCGTCGTCTGTCATCTCTTAAACGCTATTTTTATTCATTTTTGGCTGAAATCCAATTCAAACAACTGTTGCGCAAACGCCAGACGACAGACACGACCACAACACTCGTCGTCGTCAGCCGTCGTCCGCCGAAAAATCAAAACAGACCACTCAGTCGGCAACAGATGACGACAAGAGACGACAGGAAAAGCTTTTTTTCGCTTTTTCTCCAAATGTTTTGACTTTTGGTTTAAAAACAGTCTTTGGATGTGATGTTCAACGCATGCGCTCAGAGTTATGCTGTGCTGAAAGTTGACGCGCGCGCGACAGACCTGTGCTGAGCGAAGAGACGATCGATCGGACGACACTCAGAGCCATAGCTGTTGTCGTCGTCGTCGTCAGTAGTGGTCGTCGTTTTCTAGAGCTTTCGATTCGGGTTTCGATTCGATTAACGAACTGTTGATTTGAGAGTTCGTTGTCGTTGAAACCTGAATCTCAGCCAAAACTCATCTCAAGACAATCTCAAGACAATCTCAAGACA